>UZAN01048029.1:12603-25018 GCA_900618425.1 Echinostoma caproni | reverse complement strand
CATCAAAGTTAGATGGCAGTGACAGGGTTCGAACCTCGGTACAAAGCACACCGGTGACAGCGACTAAACCACTCTGAGCCATCACCACCACCACCACCACCCAAATACGTTCATTTAAATAAATGAAGCGGCAAATCGTGTGTGCATTTTGTCAGTATAGACTGAGTATGAAGAGCGAGTGCAGAACGTATCCCCGACCTTTCTTTAACCACTCACATACATGTCATCAGGTAGGATCGGAAGTCTGTGGTTTGGCTTGTTTATATCATAGATTTTCCAACCCCCGTTTACCCTTCATTTTTTTCTCTCCTGCAATTCGAATAATGACCTAATCAATTCTATGGTAGACTGATTTTGCATTTTTTTTTTATCGCTCCGTCTGGGCTGTCAACCGTGTGTGCGTGTGTTTGTACTCGCACCCAATCCTTACTGGGTGAACTTCGCCAATCGAAATCTGGAAACCTGAATCCACCTGCAACACAGTTATCGTGTGCAACCGTTTTCTTGTTGCTCTTGTGCATTAGTGACCTAACAGTGCACACGATGTGCTTCGGTTGACTCATAACGTGTTTTTTGTCTTGATTACATCTTGCCAGACGGCTGAGTGTGTGTGTGTGTGTGTTGTGATTTGCCTGTTCATTGGCATTCTGTGCGATTTGTTTTTGCTTCTAATCTTTCGAGTTTGGCAAACTGTGCACCCCTGGGAGTTTGTTCCACGACCGTTGTTGTTTGCCACACTTCTACCGCTCTGTAGCATTTTCTTAGTTCGCAGTAGGCGCTGTCACTGTGAGATGCGTACGCGTTCTCCGATTGAACGTTCAAACATGTGGTCAGATTCATTATTGTTCGGCTTGATCGTGGGAGGCCTTAGATAGCTCCCCCTTATTTCATAGCTGTGATCTCTAGTTTCTCCGTGTGGAACAGATTGTTCGCAAGACTGAGAGAGAGATTTGTCTTTTCAATACCCCATGATTTCACAATCCGGTTGTGAAAGTTTTCAATCGAGTGGCTAGGTGATTGGTGTGCTTGCGTTCCACCTGCGAGGTCCCGGGTTCGATCCCCATTCGGGTCCATGGATCACAAGTTTAAAGATTGCTTTCCGACTCTCAGGCTTTTTCGGTGTTTGTATAAACTGTGTGGTGTCTTGCACGATCCTTTCTATACCTTCACCAATCGATATCCCAGTGTTATCAACAAGACAAACGTGGTCTGTCTACGAATACGTTTCCTTATTACCTCGAAACGAAATTATCTTACCAAAACTAGCTTTTAAGGGCGAAAATGTCAAAATTGTCTAAGGTCAATAAGGAGTAATGGAGCACAGTTGTCAAGGCTTTCTGGCTTTCACCCAGTCGGTCTGGGTTCGACACCCGGCGCGGGAGCGCATTTTGTGGCCCACCACTCCGAATTTCAGGATCATGGTTGCCTGTTTTCCGCACAACGTATACATAAATATACAAAATCACGAACACTCACGTACTCTCGCTCGCTGTATGCACTCAGACTGTAAACACGCACTCATCACCCTTGCGGACTGAATCGTAATATTGGTTATGTACACCATTTTCTCCATTTTTGTTCTCCGCTCGTCTTTTTTTGACCGAAACACAAATCTCCCCCTCCTGTCAGACACCACCCACCTTCAATTCCCCAAATACACTCTCTCTTTTTTTTCTACCCAAAGCTGGTGTCTGCGCCTTTATTCACCAATCAGTCGCCGCCTTCAGAATCCCAAATCTTGTCTTTTCGAGTTGTGAATTTCAGCTGATGTGGCTGAAACTCCGACTTCCTTTAGTAATTACTTTTGTGTTCTTTATCGTTCCCCCAATAGCGGCGACTCTTTCATCTTTGATTTTCTATCTTCGGATACGGAACATTCGTTCGCAACCGACCCCAAATGCCATGTTACTATCTTGGGAGATTTTAACGTTCACAATCAGAACTGGTTGACACATTCATCTGCTACTTTTCCTTCGGGGCGCGAAGCCGAACACTTCGCCTTGGTCAACAACCTGAGCCAACTAGTTGACCTCCCCACACATGCCCCCGATCGAGCTGGCGATCGTGCCCACACTTTCGATCGAATTCTCACTTCGATCCCTTCTTTCTTTTTAGATATTCGTACCCTCCCTCCTCTTGGATCATCAGATCACTGTATTGTTTCTTGTTCTATTAGGTTTTCAAACTCCGAACCACCACCCACCTCGAGACACATTCTGACTCTACAACTCAGGCGACTGGGACGGTTTCCGTGATTTCTTAGCTGCTTATTCCTGGAGCGATTGCTGTTTCTCTTCGTATGTTTCCAAACCCGTTTCCAATTTCACCCACGTTGTTCTTCAAGGTATGCATCTTTTTATTCCGCACTTTACCAAACCCGGAAAAACCCAATCGCCTGAGTGGTTTAGCTATGCATGTGACCGTGCTGTACACCTTATACGTTCAGCTTTTGTCGCTAGCGCCGCTCGCCCACCCCCCACTCCTCTCCCATCACCGCTTCGTGCAAGCTAGGAACAGATGCTTGACGACCATTCAGAGAACCAAAAAACGCTTCGTTTGCCGTAACGCCGAAAACTTGGCCTCGTCCGCCACCGGTAGCCAAACATTTTGGTCCCTTTTTAAAACAATTTCCCGTAATTTATGCCCTTCCAAGTTCCGCCCTATCTGAATTCCTCTGGTGATCTTGTGTGTCAACCGAACGAGAACGGCTTTTGCTTCCCAGTTTGCCGCCAGTTCCACCTTACCCCATTTTTCTCCACCTTCCTTCTTCACTGGAAACCTTTTTATACCTAATATCAGTACTGGGAAAATCCGTCAAACATTGCGCTCTTTAATCGCAAACAAACCACCCGGTCCGGACGGTATTCCACCCTTCGTCCTCCAAATGTGTGCTCCCGAGCTGGCTCTTCTTTTACGTCGTCTTTTCAGTCTTTCCCTCCAGTTTTCTTCCTTCCCACCCCCCTGGAAACACGCCGTGATTTTTCCCATTCCCAGACGCGGCAACCTTTCTAACCCCAACAATTACCGACCTATTTCCCTCACATCTGTTTTTTCGAAAGTATTTGAAATTATCATTTCTGACCAGCCACCCACGTTCCTTGAACGCTTAGGACTACTGAGCGACCGCCAGTATGGATTTCGACCGTGTCGTTACACCGGTGACCTTCTGACTCTTGTTACACATTCCTGGCCAGCTCTACTCGATAATCACGGGGAACTACACTTGGTCTTGCTTGACATCTCAAACGCCTTCGACGGAGTTTGGCCTGAGGGTGTACTGGCGAAACTACCCTTGATCGGATTCCCTCCTGCACTCGTACCGTGGATATCAAGTTTCCTCAGTAAGCGAACCATCTCCGTCCGAGTTGATGAGGTTCTATCTCAGCCATTCCCTGTGAACGCTATTGTTCCCCAAGGTTCAGTACTTGTGCCCACCCTCTTCCTTCTATTTATCAATGATCTCCTATCCGAAACTACTAACCCGATCCATTCTTTTGCTGATGACGTCACCCTCCACTTCTCCCTCTCCTACCGCACAGCTCGCCATAGCCAAACCAACATCGATGGTGACCGTAGTGCAGTCAATCACTGGACTCCTAGGGAATTGCAAACCACGTTTCGTTCAGTAGTTCTAAAATCTCTCTTCTTTCAATTTCTTCAAAACACCATTCATTCTCTCCTCATTTATCTTTTGATTCCATCCAACTATGTTCTACATACGCTGTACACAATAATTATTGCCCCACGAAAAGTTTCCTTCATTGCAAACGCAGAACTCAACTGGAAATGTAATTCTCACCCAAAATCTTCTCTCAAGCATCTGCTCACATCCCCACCCTCCCGGTCCACTACGGATATTTTGTGTAACTGAGAATGACGAATCGAGAGTTTTAATAAGTGTCAAAACATGTTGCACATAATTTTAGAATATCGAGCTTTGATTGACCCATTCGATATTTGAGAGTGCCTCTGGACACAAACATATATATATATATATATGCATATATATGTATATAGCTCATGACATGGGCTTTAATGAGGCATTCTGATGTGATCAATCATCCGCTATTCCCTTGGTAACATGTACTGTCTTCGTGTGAGTTCGCTCGATATGAATGCTTTTCTACTAACATGGGAATCGCCAAATTTGATAATAAATTTATCTGTTTTTTTTCAACTTGTATATTTAACGGACGTGCTCTGGTTTTTTTTTGCTCCTTAGATGTGAGGGAATTTTTCCGTCTCCACACTTCCATGTAGTGATACGAGTGAAATTCTCGGATACCTTTCTGACTAGTGCAGAAGGATTAGGATTTATGATCGATCGGTCATCGAAATGAATACGAAGTGTTCCGTGACAAAACTTTTCTCCGTTGTCACACATTATTCCCGCCAGTTTTATCAGCGATATCTTCTGTTCATAAGAAAGGAAACTGGATGGTTCTTTCGTTATCTTCCCCTCCTCAGAAACGTGAACCGCATAGATCCCTTGCAGATTTTGAGGTCACAACAACAAGGTAAGCAGAACGTGAGTTCGGATAGACCCATTCACCTATGTATAACGGCTAAGAACAGCCTCATTGGCATTCTCTCTCTCTCTGATTACGCCCACATGCATACCTACTGGGCTGCTTTCCATCTGACCGGATTTCAGTTCATCTGCGGCATATCTAACACTGCTTGACTGTGTATTGGTTACTTCTCAATCTACCTTTCCGCCTCCCCTCCCTCATGGTTAAACTGAAAGGTCATCCGTCCGTTTTCGTGATCAAAGCTTCTATTATTCTCCCGGTAGTTACTCCACAAAACGTGATTTGGCCGAAATCGTCTATAGTTCACTGATCTGAAAAAGTGTCCGACTTGGTTGTCAACTTGTGTGAATGCAAGCCGAGGTTGGTGTCCCAGACGGACACCTCTTCCCCCTGCGCATTGCTCGGTTCCTGAAAACGATCTGTCAGTTCGCCGAAAATGATCCACTTGATAGAATGTAGTGAGATCTTCAGGGAACAATCAAGAAATGTCGAACAATGTCTATTTTACCGGATGAGTTGGTGTCCCAACGGGTAGTTCAATTAGTCAAGTGGTAAACAAAACACCACTGTTCATCGTTTTTTGTTTGTTTCATAAGAGAAAATTTACTATCTTGGATATTGGACACTTATCAGGGCGTGGAATAGATAAGTTACCATGTATCAGGTATAGTAAATCCACGAAAAATTCAAGTAGTGAACCGTTTCTGTCTCCATCTGACACTGTACAAATCAAAAGAAAATTTGTGCTGTGAATCAATTGTTATTGTTCCCTTCGTATCAATATGCTTGCTCGCACAAGCTGAAAGAACTTTCCTTCTAAATCAAATGATTGCATCACTTTTGCACTGATTAATCAATCAGTGACTCGATCCGCTGTTCTGCTGTGTTCTCTCCCTGCTCTGTGACCTTGATCTCCTGATAACTAACTAAAATTGGTTGTGGTTATGGCTTAAAAATGATCCATCATGTTTATGTAATTGTCTTGTCCTGTTCAAATGAACAATATTTACGACGGATCTGTTGATAAATGCCGGAAGCTGGTAAATAAAACTTTGTATGATACTATCTACTACCAATGAAACTTCGAACTATGTGCACGTAAATCCCGTTATGTTGAACTTTAACAAATAAGGGGAAAGTTTATCCGGAACCCTACTTGAGCCACCGAGTGTGTGGGTTGCAACTCGGACGTGTCCGGTCACTTTGCTGGGATGGGCTGGCATCCTCGGTTCGTTCTGTTATCATAACTGTGGGTAGAGGGTGGGGGGGGGNGGGGGGGGGTTGTGGCACTAAATGACAAACGACTGTGTTCACAATCGTATATGTATAGTCATCCCTCGGATGGTTAGTTCGATAAAGAGCCATGCAACCAGTAACGTACTGAGCTGAAAATCTCTGATCACCTGCCACATTACTAAACTTGCATTCGATCTGTGAAGTCTCTCGGGTTTTGATTCGCACTTGAATCGATAAATTCATCATCCACTGTGTTCCTGATGTTAGACAATGTTGTTTAAAGAGCTTCTCAATCTTTTAATTCACCTTTGATTTGTTGCGTGTATGTGTGATCTATGATTCTATTTTCCATTCTAGCATTTCAGTTCTTACAACCAGTAACCATGCGCCGGTTTTTGTTGCTGTCTTTAGGTTGCCCATTTGGATCAAACAGCAGAGGGAAGATTAGAATATTGAGAGCAAATTCAACGGAAAGATAGCAAATTCATATTGACTGAAGCTACAAGAATAATGAGTGGATGCACGAGCGTCACTGTTCGCGACATCCAACCAGTCTCTAACCATTGGTGACCCTATCCACGGAGCCTAACGGGTACTATGTGACCTAGTCTCCTAGTTAGGGTTTTCATATCCTCATGCCAGGTCTAAGCTTGGCCACCCTTGACCTTTTTCCAACCGTTACCTGCCTCGGCAAAAATCGCTCGCCATGGCAACGTATTTGGTGGCTTGCGTAACGCATCCCCTAACCAACGTGATCTATGAAAGTTGACCACTTGCTCCAGCGGGCGACTGCAGTTGTCTAAAACTCTGCTTAGCCTCAGCATTGGTCGTCCGGTTGCTCCTCCAGATTCGTGCCATACTGCGTAGACAGTGGTGTTCAAACATCGACAGTCCATCTTTATCCTATCTTCTTAATGACAAAGTCTGTGCGTTGTATAGCAGAGCTGGTCGAACTGCCACAGCATACACTCAACCCTTCGCGGACGATCAGATGTCGCAACGGCGCCACAGATGTCTCAGGTTGGCGAATGCCGAGCCTTCTGTTTGCGAGCCGACACTTCATCCGTGATGCGTCCACTTGTTCTATTTCTTCCTCAGTTAGAGTGATTCTGGGTGCTGGACCGACCCAATCTTGTAGAGCAATACTTTACTTTTTGAAGGTGCAAAACGCATACCGAACATGGCTAGAAAAACTTGTAACTTATCCGGAATTCCAACACTCCTGTATGCTTGAAAAAAAACGGGTGATCGAAAAACGAATCAATTCGACACATCCTACAAGTCAGTCCCATATAGTCCGGATGTCTGAACTTCAAATTTCTCAGTGTACTTGTAATTGAATAACAACTGAGCGCTGAGAGTCAAAATCAATCACAAATAACCAATCGTGTTCCCGGGGGGTCACATGTGATATAAGTTTGCGGTAGCACTGTATGATTGTACGCCATTTTTTTTAATTGCCCTGATCACATGATTCATCACACAAACTTCTGTTTGTTCCATACCAAAAAACCAATTGACATGCGGATAGAAAGAAAGAAAAAACTGGCATCATAGAAATCTGAATTGTTAGAGTTGCGGAAAAGGGCAGAACTCATTCGTCCCTCCTGTTCCTCATTGATACTGTCAGGCAGTCCACTGCGCTCAAGGATGACCAGACACATTTCAACTATACGCTTCTATGTCCCCGATTGTTCAGGTATTGAATACAAATGATGCAGTGACACAATGCGGATGAGAACTGAGGTAATCGGAACTGCACTGAACGGTGAGGAACGTGGCCAGAGAGCCATAGTTAATTCGCAGCTCTGTATCTATTCTGGGAGAGTCGAATTTGTTAAAGGTCACACGACAGAGCAGTTCAAAAACCTTTGTTCTTCCTAAAGCATGAAAGATGTGAGAACTGAACAGCTTGTGCAATAAATCTTGAGTATTCGAAAATACGAGAGCTGGCTCCAAATGTGTTTATTGCGTGTCAACTTGCGCTTCTCTTTGTTGGTTTTCTATGCAAGAGTAGTAGGGACATGGTGGAATTCATAGTTTGTGGTTTCATCACGTTCTATTTTGGGTATCCTGGTTTGGTATGCTTCTTCCAGTTCTCTTTCAAACTGCTGCTAGCCATGATTGATATCCTTGCTCAAATGCACAAGTATGTTGAAGTTGATATGATGTAACGAGAAAATACGATGAGAATTTCAGGTACCACAAAGATTTCAATTGTTCTCTCTTGAGTTCGCTTCTATAGTTATACTTGCAATGAATTATCACTTAGTCCCGTGGACTGACTGTGCTCCATTAGTATGGTTTTTGAAACACTGAAAACGCAGCCTCATTTGTGCTCTCAATTCTCACGTAATACGTTTATTTGTATTCGCATTAGTCGTTCTATCACGGTTCTGTTCGCTCCTGTTGTTCTTGTTCTTGTTGCTGTCGGATTTTCTTCCGGTGTATTTGTGTGGTAAAATTGATAAAATCGATACACATCTGTTCTGTAGATTGGTTGGGTATGTTTTTCTTTGCGAACAATAAAAATGAAAAACGTGTATCTCAAGCTGGATTGTATGTTTACCAAATGTTTATACTTTCCCATTGAGTGTATGCGTGCATGCATGTAGCATTCATTAATCAATAGTTACCTCTAAACTGTCACACTGTATAACAATGAAAAGTGAACTTGTTGTGATAAAATATTCTCACGGGACTATGATTCGAAATGGGTTAGGGGCCAGTTCCTAGTTTTGGGTGTGAATTATCTCATCGTTCTCCCCATTAACTGTCTTGACTCAACCACATTGATTCCCATTCAGGCTTGATGCTTTCCGGTTCACAATCGGTTTGTTTCCGTCTACCATAAATTCCCATTTCCAGTGATTTAAAAAAGAAAAACACCCACGAATCAGCTGAGTAACTGNCTATCCCGTGCACGCTTTCACATGAGTCATGTGTGGGTGGGTGGGTAGTTGGGTGGGATCAGAAATTGCAACGTGCATACCCGGGCACGCCCAAATTTTTGATTAGAAATTCTACGAGGTGACCTAAATCTGTCAACGATACTGGTACTAATAATTCTGTTCTGTATCATGTTGTAGAATTAGGTAAAATACACTCGCGTACATGCATAGGCAATGAGAAGTTTAACAGCGTAAATCGATGTCGGTTAGCGTAGTTAGACTACTGCATCATTGTAAAATCAGCATTTGCCGGTCTCCATATTTACTTCCGATCGGGTGTTTTTTCTAAGCCAGATTTGATTGTGGGCAGTAGTGGCCCGGTGGTATCGTCACTAAATTACCACCCCGGAGGACGAGTGTTCGAATCCCACCACCACCGCCTGACTTTCCCCGTTCTATGTGTGTTTAATACCAGCCTCTTGATTGGCCGTATCCCTCTTCCTGGAAATTTTACTTTGTTCCATTTCACCTGTTCGCCGAGCAATCGGCAATTTGTTTGCAAACGTTTCATCACCAGCCGAGGCGACCTCATCAGTGCTTGTGAAGTGGCAGTGTTCTGCTTGTACCCGTTCGTTTATATATGTGTTCTTCTCCACCGACCATTGTTGTCCCTTGTTCTCACTGTGTTCGACTCGGTTCGCCGTTAAACTGGTGCGAGGGGTTGAAGGTGGTAGGGAGGAGGTTGTCCTTTCGTCCCGACTGCGGTTTCCGTCCGTTCTGAGGTCACAGCGTAACCTTTTTTGTTGCGTCATTTGATCCTTGAGTTGCATTGGTGTGATCCAGTTCGATGTGCCTGTTTATTCAGTTGATTGAAGAGTCCCAGGCCTCGAGAAATTCTCTGGCGTGTTTTGACCGGGTTTGATCGATAATTCTCACTGATTCGAAGTCAAATTGATGTCCTTCTTGATCTTCGTGAAGGGAGATCAACGATAGTGGTTCATGTCTCCTGACTGCCAATTGGTGTTCACGGATCCTTGTTGAGAGTTTTCTCTCAGTTTGTCCGATATAGTGTTTTGAACAGTCTCTCAGTTTATTTTGGAGATGTCGCTGTTCTTGTCCTTCTCCATTGTTCTCTCTTAGGGTTTTGACAGAAGTCCCCTTAGACAGGCGATCGGTTTGTGGGCCACTTGGATTCCATATGATCTGAGCAGTCTTGCTGTCATTTCCCAAATTTCCTTGATGTACAGTAGGGTCGTTCTTGTTCTCGAGTCCCCGTCTGTTGTTTCCTTCGTGCTTTAAGCCAGGGTTCTTTTGAGGAAGTTGTAAATTCAATAAAAGGAAGCAAAATGAAAAAAATTTGATGACATCATGTACAACCAAAGTGTGCTGTCTGAATCGTAACCCCCCATACACACTACGATCAAATGAAACAGAGGGCACATATCCATTGTTTCCGAAATGTGACGTACTGTACTTCCAAGCGGTATGGTTCTGGCAGATATTCGAGAGTCGTTTGCCCGTTTTTGCTTTTTTTTGACAAATGTCACTAACCTTGGTGGTGTTCGGGCTGACTTTTGAACTTTGTCGACGTCATTGTATGATGTAGACTATTCCTGATAAACCCGAAACCACACTGACAAGGTGAATACTTCCAAGTCGGGTTACCCAACAAACCTACACTGGCATATGGTATTCACTGATTTGTTCCCAGATGTGATTTGTAAAATTTTGCTCACATGCATCTTCCCTCATTGACTGCACTTTTCCCCGTAGTTTTTGCCGGTTTGAAAGAAAACGATTTCATTGCGATTTCCAGATCCAAAAAAACTGCTTTCCCGATATAGTGGCATAGCCAAAAATGTCTTGGTTGATTTTATTGTCTGCAAACACACATCGAGGCGTTTGAAATAACAGCCTGATAGAATCTTGAACCCTTCGGGTGCACAAAGCTCAGTTTGATTTGATTTGACTTGAAAGCGAGGGGACCATGCTTAGGTTCTGAGGCCTATCAAGAATACTTATCTTTCAAATTGGAATTCGTCGTGTATGTAGCAAATGAAGCGTGAACTGAAAAGCCAGGAAGCTGTGGACAGCTGTTTCAACCTGGTTGAGTCTCATCAGCAGTGCGAATCCATCGACCCGACTGGGAATTGAATCCGGGGCTTCACGGGCAGAACGCAAGCGTGCTATCCACTTCGCCACCGGACAGCTTATCAGACGGTTTTTCACTTTCCATTCACACGATATAGTACAACCCATCTTTGTAACGCTTGTTGCCGGGCCAACTGCTCAACTCAGCACTAGCCTCCAGGGTTATGACTCGGTTGGAAACATTCACAACCTGATTGATTATTTCATGTGAGTGATCAGCTGTCCGGTGTTGTAGTGGGTAGCACGGTTGTGTTCTGCCCACGAATTCTCGGGTTCGATCCTCAGTCGGGTCGATGGATTCGCACTGCTGATGAGACCCAACCAAGTCGAAACAGTTGTCCAGTGCTTCCGAGCTTTTCAGTTCACGCTTCATTTGCTATATACACGACGAATTCCTATTTGAAATTTAACCAAGTCTTCCAATGCTCACATGAAATACTTATCTTCTTTGTTCCCCAAAATTCGCACTGCACATCATGGTGATCTCCAAAACGATCGACTGAAAGTTGCGTTGATGTGCTCCATGGACAAAACACTGAAAAATCGTCTACGTGCATTCACCATAATGTTGAATCGTGATTCTCCGTGATAGATATCTGTCCAGTTTGTGCTTACTAGGAGGGTAGAGAGCGCCTAGTTGCGAATTTCAGACATCATCATTATCACTAACGTTCGCTGGGTTCACTTCAACGATAGAAATAAGTTCATTGCTGACCATTCCGTGGCACAGTATGAAACATCAGTTCTGGTTACGTCCAACACTTTTCAGTGGTCTTTGTGTGCGTGTGTGTGACACTGTGACAAAGCTGGATACGCATACATCGGGTACTATGCCCCGAAATCGCACAATTATGTCACTCGTCAAAGCACTTTTATTCAACCGGCCTCCGCAGGTCCACTCGCTAACACACACACACACATTAAAGGTACATGTCAGTTTGAACCCGTCTCCACTCTCACCTACATCCACTCTATCCTAGGTTTGACGGCTTCTCCAATCCATGATACTTGCCTCTGTTTTTTCTCCAAAGTGCTCGTGTCGCGCGCGGACGCATCGTGTCAACCTGGTGTACTTTGTTGTGTACGCGAATTCGCACCACTCTCTGTCTTCTATGGAAATGGAAGCTTTGTCCAGTTGGATTTATACCCTGGTGTGACAGGCTGACTGATTCACATACACACACACACTGTATCTGGTGTGATTGAAACTCAACCTTTTTTGGTGATTGGTGTTTTGATGTCTTGCACACTGGTTCGATCACAGACGATATGATTTGATTCGATTTAGAGGGGAAAAGTGTGCAAGTGATTGAACATTGTATTTGGACAGCACTCTGAATTATTTGAGTGCTAGTGTATCTATCTATGTTTCGTATGCGTTTGACACCTTCAAAGTGTAATATGTTGCTACAAGACTGGGTTGGTCCAGCATCTAACCTCACGCTGACTGGGGAAATAATAGAGCAAGTGGATACGTTTGTGTTATTTGAGCAGCTATATCTCACCCGGTGGATGCATCACAGATAAAGTGTATCAACGCATGCCGAAGGCTCGATTGTCATTTGCCAACTTCAGACATATGTGGTGCCGTCGCGACACCCGGCT
>UZAN01048028.1:4209-25018 GCA_900618425.1 Echinostoma caproni | reverse complement strand
TTGAAAGAAACCTCTGTCTCTTCACGCCAATATAATGATATCTAGCACTTCAACTTTTGATGCTCATCTACATCGATAGAACGGTGAGACAACAGCATTACCGAGTAATCGAGTGCATTCCGGTTTGACTCTAGGAGACAATGAGTGGGAATTTCGGAAGTATGACGTCACTGATGATCCGTACAAGATTCAATTCATTGGTCACACAACACCGGATCAAAATTAAGCACTGTCATGCTGCGCGGTACGTTCAAAACCATCTACAACATAAACAGCACCCGGGCTCTGAAATACTCTAACACAACCAGTCATTCAAACTTACCATCATCAGTCATATAAACAGCGTGAATGGCTTATCATTCTGGCTACCTTGGTAACAAATGTGTTTGGTGAGCAATTTTGATCTCAATTGCTCATTCAGTTATGATCAGTATCATTCATGAACACACGAAGCTTGCGAATGTATTAGTAATCTCAATACTGTAAACTGCTAGCTAGATGTGCCAGCCTAGCCAGGTTAGCCGCTGTTAACAATTGGAACTTCAGCTATATCATTTTGCACTTTGGTAAAACAGCTACTGCCCAGGCCACGGACAAGATCGATCACCTGACATAACGGCTTCCAAATGACCATCTGTTGGACCAGTCAGAATACACGATGAACCCTTGGACTAAAATCACTCGGGCTGCATTGTAATTGTTCGTTTGGGAACCAACACCCCCTCCCACCCCTCATCCCTTCCCACACCTCGGGACCCGAGTAGCAGCAGCTTGCTGTTGTACATGGTTGTGCACTCTCAAAATAAAAGAACCGATCGAATCCATTCAAGTCTCGTGTAACAAATTATCGTAAACGTTCGTAATCCTCAATGATATCGATTTATGTAATAGTTGTCGTATGCACTGTCGTATGCATGAGCATGAACTACGAATCACGGATCCGAAATCACGGACGCCGGGTAAGCACTGAATCACACTGGTACTTGCACAACAGTATCCCACGTAACCGAGGAACGAGGGAAAGGCCACAGGAATAGCAGTTCATTTATTGAAAGAAATCCTAGGGTTTAAAGAATATGTGCAAAATAAATTCATTGACCATCATCCGTGCCACTTGCACCCCTAGAACGGCTGCGCTAAAATTTCTTGTCAACGAACGTTACGTTCTGGAATTTATCTACGGAAATTGCTAAATATGTGAATGAATATGAATGTTGAAAATAAAGCATGTTATTATGAAAAACCATACTGTCGTGTTTGAAATGCCAGTTGCCAGTCAAACGCACAAGTACTGTAAAGGCGTAAAACGCATTCGTGCCGGTTGGCAGACCGCTCTTGATTGTACTACTCCCAGCAAGATAACCGCACCTACCATTGTGAGTAACAATGTCCGTTCTGACTTAAACTACCTTCTCCAGCGAAAGGAATTTCACATCTCTTGTGTCTTGTGTCTTCCATAGTCATGGCACAATGAGGATGTGGACCATTCCGTGGTCCGACTGGATAAGTTTATCTGCTTCGGACAAGATAGATAACGGTGTAGGAAGAAGTTGGCAGGCGGTTTACTTACTTAAATCAATTCCAATTTATGCGGCAAGCCCGAAATACTTTTAGGTATTCCCAGAATGGTGTTAATTGCTTGACTGTCGTCTGTCACCCCCAAATGCTCCCACTTTCCTTTTATTGCCAGCACTAATTTATATATTTCACCCCAATGTAGATTGTCAGACATTGACACATTTTATAATAATTTCCTACCGGTTACTGCCCCATCTCTTGTTGACAGCTTACATCTAGTAGCTGGTGACTTTAACCACGCCCCTCTGCACTCCTTTATTGTGTCTGAAAACCTCAGCGACCTGATTATTGAACTGACTAGGGGAAACTCTCATCTAGACCACATAATCACAAACCACGCTTACACCTGTTCCACCAAACAGTTCTCTCCCTTAGGCACCAGTGATCACAACTTGATCCTGGTCAGACCTAAGATTTACTCATACTCAGGATATTTTTCTTTTACTCGACCCAAACACATCAAGTTCCGTCAGCGAGATCTTTCCCCGGACAATAGTGCCTTGCTTAGAAAGTCTCTGAAGGTAGTTACCGACTGTTTTTCTTTAAACACAACCTGCTTGTCAAATATGACATTTCTAACAGAAGTGCTAAACTGTGATTTTGATATATACTGTCTTATGATAACTTTATTCATTCCACATGGCAGAATATCAACACCTTTTCCTAAACGTCTTCGCCGTGGAAAGGAACGTGCATTTAAATGTGGCAGGATGGCCGAAATGCAAAGACCATCTTTCCTGATCACGAGTGAAATAAGACGGTCGGGTGCTCTTTATGCAAGGCAGTTTTTTGGGACGAGGAACTGTATATCTATGTGGCGTGGAATCAATCTACTCTGCAGGCAGAAGAAAGTGATTTCCAGCCCCCATATTGATATTGAAAAACTGAAGAATGCATTTATTCATTCTTCGTCCGACAAATGCCCCAGTTATGCTGATTCCAGTTCTCCAAACATCCAACCTTTGTTTGATCCCATCATCGCTGGTGAGATGTATAAACACATGTGCTCTCTCAAGGTGTCAACCGCATCTGGTCCAGACAACTTAAGTCTTACCCTTCTTAGACACGGTGCTCAGCCACTGTCTTACACCTTTGGCCCACAGCAAATCTTTCATTTGAACTCCGAACTATTCCAGACTGCTTGCGCCCAGTGAGAATTACTCCCATACCCAAAGAAACATTAAAGGCCCCAAACGCGAAGCGTTCCAGACCAATTTCCCTCACTTCCACTGGTTTGAAATTGATGGAGCGATCAGTTCTGCACCGTATTCAGTTATCCCCTACCACCCCCGATGATACTTATCAATTTGCATACAAACATAACCACTCTTCTACATTAGATGCCATTTCTTCTCTTGTTCATTTCATTTGTATGTCCCTTAACGAGAAAGCGAAATATGTGCATTATGCATTTCTTGACCATTCCTCCGCTTTCGACTAGGTGCCCCGTTCTGTTTTACTCAACAAGGCTGTCCCGCTTCTCTTCGTGAATGGCTTGCTGGTTACTTTTCGCAAAGATATCAGTATGTTAAATTGGGAAGAAAACAGTGAACCGCATCACTCAATAGGTCGGGTATGCTTCAAGGTGCTGTCTTATCAACCGATCTTTTTTCGACTTATATCAGTAACTTACCTATTAGTCCCCCTGTACGACATTTTAAGTATGCTGGCGATATCGACATTTCTGTTCCCGTATCTAACCAATCAGAACTGGCTGAATATAATACAAACCTATCCCATCTCGTTTCATATTCCACTTCTTCCGGTCTTAATCTTAATCCTGAAAAATTCCTTGAATGTATTTTCACTCTGAACCGTACCCCATCTCCCTCTGACAATGTCCAGATTCATGGAAAGCCGATGAGCAGGGTCAGCCATGTGAAGTACTTGGGTGTCAAACTTGAAAGTAACCTTCGCTGGTCCTTAAACACCCAAAGTATTGCTTGCAAGTTGAAAAGGCTCTCTTTTTAGATCAGAAGACTGCGTCAATTCTGTTCTAACTCGTCGGTGATAAACACTTTCGTTCAACAATGTGTCCTGTCTATACCCCTTTACCGCTCTCCTGTAATTGTCCCTGGTTTGTTGAAGGCTGATTTCAAGTTGCTGAGGCGTGGCCTCTCAATGATCACCCGTGTCTCCCAAGTTCCGTTATCTGTTCTGATTGACAATATGTGTAATGCCCATATTGATGCATGCTTAAAGTTTGCTTTCAATATCCTATCTGATTGCACCCATCCTCTACACACTGACTTGTGTGCATGCAAATCCCACCCCTACACCCGTTCCAAGTACAAACTTATCCCGTCTCGTAAATCCGCATACAGACACTCTTCGGTACTCTATCTTTCCCGGACATGGACCGACAAGGAATGTGCTTGCTCTGAGCTTTCCAAAGCATTTAGTAATCAACTCATATTTTTGTATGTTTCACATCCCATTTTTTTACCTTTCTTTTACCAGCATTGTAACGGTGGTCTACATTTTGGTTGAAAGCTTATATGTAACTCGCTACAGCTTGAATACAATACCATGCAATACAATACAAGCTTCTGCCAATCGTGTGCTAGTAATTCTGGTGTTGTTCAGCTTCTGTCTGAGCAGCACGGTTTCTCATTGGTTGGTACAATCGATTTGTGGTCTGTAGTCCAGAATCTGTGACACGTACGCGCATTGCTGACGTCACCTGTGGAGATTGATTAATCACCGTTGTCCGCAAACCGTTACATGTTGCTCCGTGGTTTGCACTATCTCGTAGGCCAGGATTACCACATTTAAACATGAAAATCACTTGTCCGTGTGCTCGAATCCCCTTCGAGTTGAGGGTGTTGTTCACTTCGCTAATGGATAAGCAAAATACCATCGCTGACGTAATCCGCTTGAGTCTTAGAGTGTGACAATTGCAGCAAATAACCCTTCGCATGTATTCTACCTAAATGTGAGGATAACAGAATAAACCATATCAACTCAGTCCTTCGGTTACTATCTTGAACATTGATTTTCTTTTCAATAGACCATTGAAACAAAGAATTGGCGGACAATGTATTCAAACTTTCTAATACACTCTTGACAATTTGAAGGGATTCAGGTGATAGTGCATGTCGGAGTTGATAAGTTCTTAGTGTAATGGTTTGTACAAACGATGATCACTTCGAGGGAATTGATAAAATATGCTTAGACTCCCGGCTACACATTTGTGGTGACCATGAGAACAGCTGTCCAATCTCCTTAGCGGTCGAACATGGGTCCTTCTGTTGATGAATGCAGGTCATCTGGTAATCAGATCTTTCGGCTCGTGTGTGCGGCACAATGTCTTCCGCGAGAATGGATGCATACAACCAACGGTCGAGTGGTCCGAGTCTCGATTTGAGCTAAGGTTTTCTCAGACTCAAAATCGATCGATTTCATAAATCATTAATCATTGAATCATTATTCAGTATACGAAGCTACAATTTTCAAGAAGAGAGAAAGGAGAGAGGTGGATTAAATGTCTGCCATACAAAACNNACTCCAGGATAATAACTGGTGACGTCACGACAGGTCCACCATCTATTGTCAACATATATGCCAATATCGTTTACCGCAACCTTCAAGAACTACTGAAATTTTCTTCCTTTCAGTGCAGAGATGGTGTATTATTGTGGACTTGAATTCAATAACACTGCTTCGATAAATTTTCCTAATTCACAGTTAACGCTACATGTTTTCCTCAAACGTTTGCATCAGAATATACTTTGTTTTGCATCGACAATTTTACAGTTCATTTGTGCAGAATGTTAAAACATTTGATTTTCCAACTCAAAGATTCATATTTTGTTTAATTTTCACACACATCTGACGCCAGACTGTGTGCCAAACAAATTATGGTACAATAACCTTTATAAAAAAAGTGAAACAAAAGTCCATGATTTGTTCGTGGGCACAATACTTCCAGGTTGTTTATACAGCCTTGATTAGATGATGTTTTATGGGATGGAATTCACAACTGAAGCCTTCGGTTAGCTAAAGTCTGTGTGGCAAGGCAGTGGGGCTGTGGATGAAAACCACAGTCCATGGGGGGGGGCGAAGTCCAGTTCTCATCCGACCATACGCATTTTGGACGGGGTCAAACGTCCAAGGTGCTCTAAAACTCGTCGACCACAAATCGGCAACACTGTCAAACTGAGAAAGGTGTGGATGTGACTGTTACATCCGTTCTTGGTTGGTTTGCAATCCGGAGTATTTTAGTCAACTCCCCCTCGGTGAACTATCAGTGGTTCACTGGTCTTTGTTGTAGCCCGGGAGGCTAGGTTTTCAGTATTCTTACTTTGGTAGAAAAATATCTCCGCGCGGGGTAGGCAGAGAGTAGGATTTCCTCAACCGAATTGGCTATTTGAGACGTTTGGTTGTAGGTGGGAGCATTTCGCGAGTTGCAAGGATGCAAAGGTGACCAGACGCAATCGAATACACTCACCCCGTGACCGTGCTGAGGCTTTCCGAGGTCACAAATTAGTAGCGTGGATTTGGTTAGCATTCTGAGCGTTTTAATAATTTCAAGAAAGAACCAATATGGTATTGAGAACAGGTGCTTTTGCAGAGGGGACAGATATCATATGGACTAATATTAACAAAGCGATAGAATAATTTTTCTTCAAATTAATTTCCTTATACGTTGTTTGCGTGTCAGTCCTGTTTAAAAAGTTTGACATTTTGATTGTATTCGCTTTTTCAAAAGAGAACCAACCGTAACAGCAGATTTACGAATGACGACAATAAAGTTTTAAGAACCGTCAGAATCATTCAAATGACTATGTTCGTCTGTTCCGGTAAAACACCATGTCACCAACTTCACAATTGAGTGCTTTAATCAAATGGATAATGTCACCAATTCGGCTGTGTCAAATAACAAGGTGGTCATATTTGGGACCGGTTGACAGACCGCCCACATACGCATAGTCGTCATCATCTAGGAAGAGTATTGACCAACAAGTTTTGTTTCCGTCATCGATCAAATCGAAACGCGTCTGTGCTACCTAAAGGTCGTTTGAAAACAGGATCCCTTTGGCCAGAATATGCCATTTTTTTTAGTTCCACAGTCTGTCCAACACTGAACTAGGATGTCCACATCGACAGTTCACACGAGGCCAGCAACCTTATTCAATTTACGTCACATTCTTCTTAAAATTTTCTTACGTCAGACCAGGCGATCCAGTCTGTATACAATACGTTTACTTTGGCAAAAACGAGAGTGACAAATGTGAACGGTTGCGACAAAATTGATAATAATGAGTATATTTAAAGAATTCAAACACAACCCTCTAGGACGATATGGACCATATGGGCTACAAGGATAGATCGTTATTATGCAATCAAGAGTTTCATATATGCATGTAGACAACAAATACAATCAAGGATTGATGTTGAAAGAAGAAACGATAATTCGTGGTGAAGATAACGTAACCATGGCAATTTAGTTCAAATCAAGTCAAGAAATCGCCTAATATACCTCAAAGGGTGAATATTCAGCAAACACATAACCACAGTGTGTCAAAAATTTGAAAAAATCGAAATGTAATACAACAGTTAAAAGAAGAGAAACGCACAGAAACATCAACAAATCAATGACATACCCGAGTTTTATTGGTTGATTTAGTTTAGAGTTTTGTGCAAATGTTTTGCAACCAGTTCATGGTTTTTAAGAAATTTGGGGAGATATGGTAAAATAGAACGCCTGTAAATCTCAGTGTGTATCTTTATGACTGGAACGGGTAGATGAGTGAGAAAGGCATTGACTAAAAACAGAATAAAGGGGGATGAGAGATGTCAGATAAAATCTTAGAGGAGAAAGTTTTAAAGGACTTGTGGTGTGTCACCACATACTGTACCAGATGTTTCCGCGGATCGGGAAATGAATTTGAGGTCCTTGTTCAAAAGACCAGGAAAGATAAAAGGGAACACATAAAACCAGTAAGGCGAAACTCACGCTATAACAAAACACCCGATGAGATGGTTTGGAATGGGAAGTGATTTAAGACGTGAAACATAAAACGTGAGCCTCCTGACCTTCTGATAAACGTCATTCACGTGGTCAGACCAGGTGAGGTTACGGTTGAAAATAACGCCAAGGTATTTATTTAACACACGGTTGTCCATCCATCTAACTGGTCACTGACGAAAGATAAAGGCGAGTTGGCATTTGACAATTCATCATATTTTTAACCTTTGAAAAGGGGGAAAATTACGTTATTACATTTTTTTGGGGTTCATACGGAGGTTCGTTTGTTGAGACCACTCAACCATTACTGATATGTCTTCTGGTAGAGTAGTTTGAAATGATGGTTTGGGGTAGGTCAGTCCGTATATTATATCGTCTGCATACTTAACAAGAAGAGAAGTGCTCACAGCTAACGATTCGCGCATTAAAAGCAACTGAAATTGACCAGTGTTATGGCCTGCAGTCGAGAGAAATGTGTACGGCGCATCACATGACTGACCGATGCGGCCTGCCACCACATGCATGTACACACGTCATGCGGATTTACTCTATTACAAGGTCGATCCAACTCAGCGAATCAGAGATCGGTATTGATTGATCTGTCCACATTGATCGGTTCGTTGAGTGCCCAGTTTTGCCTGCCCGCATGATGACGCTCTGCTTGTTCACCGGCCTACTGCCCGGCTGTGTCCAGTACAAAAAACATACTGGTCAGTTCACTGCGTGGTTATTTACCTACATAAACGGGACCAAAAACTCGGGAAAATTAATTTCCATTGCTGACGAAGTAGCAATTCTACTATGCTCCGATATGAATGGCTTACTGGTTGCTGATTTCGGCTCACAACACACTGTTTCACCTGATTTTCATGTCTTTCAGAGTGTTTCTTACGCAAGACATCTCTTTTTGGCAATGCACGTAAATCCCTGTGTGCTGTAGCCAGTCCAACCTGTGCGAATGTTCACAAATTTGTCACCGAGAGATGGAGACAATCATTTACAGCACAAATAGGGAAACGAATGTTCCCGAGAAACAAGAACAAACAGTATTGATGCGTGCGGGTTTCATTACGTTTTTATAGGAAATTATCAGTTTGGAATACCCTTCGGTTTTGGTCACGAATAGTAATAGGAAAATATGATCAACTAATTACTCATCGTGTTTGCATCAGACGAATCGGACCCGGCTGTGTGCCAAGCGATCGGTCGCGCCTTGTCACGCCATGTACTACGAAAACCGGAGAAAGACATCACATCCACCCCCAACCCCCCGGGACGAATGGTCGTAGTGGCTTGAGCGAATCGGTCTCAGACAAGGAGGAGTACCACGGATATGAGATTCAGCTGGAGTTTATACAACCATATTAACCATGCACCTTCGTGCGCCTATTTTGTCTGCTGTCTTAGGAGACAGGAAGGTTGAAAGTAGAGTCGAAAAGAAAATGGAGAAGTTCATTGGTCTAAGGTTGCAAAGAAATTGAGAAGCTGCAAGAACGCCATTGTTTACGACACTCGGCCATATCACTCAGTTTCTCTAACCATCGGTTATGATCATCTCGAGGTCCCCAGCCAAGGAGCCTAGCAGAGCCTGTGACCCAGTCCCCTGGACAGGAGGGGAAAAACAGGTAATTTGGAAGTGGGGTAGAAGAGAAAACGGATAACTGAAGTTGACTAAGGTTGCAAAGCGATAGAGAAGAAGCACCGGTTGCACTGGTTACGAAAATCATATCCTCATGCCAGGTTGGAGTCTGACCAACCGGGACCTTTTGTCAGCCACCACCTGCCTCGGTAAACATCGCATGCGTAACACATGCCCCCACCAACTGAATCTATCGAGGTCGAATAATACTTCCGTAAAAACTTGAGACATTTTCAGCGGTTCGTCCGAAAAGTGGGATAGACAGAACCAGTTCGTGACACATTTTGGTTAACATCTTTAAACGTTGAAAAGAGAACCGAGTTTAGCAAAATTGCACGAGTTATACATGCCCTGGACAGTTTTGCTGCCTACTGGACATGGATCACAAAATAAACATTTGTAAATGGGGGAAGCGTAACCCAGGCGCAGCAAACATGATGAACAAGTGATACGGTTGACACAAAATTGTTTTCGTCGACTGATTGCAATCGGTTCGGCAATCTTGAGCGTTCTGGCGCTATACTTAGTAAAACTCAATCGAAATGCTTTCTCCCTCGATCGACGAGGTGTTGCGTCATCAACAAGTGCTTGGCAATCGATGAGCTTGGTGTTTTGTAAGCATGGTCCTTACCGGTTACCGGCTGTGGGAACTTTGACATGGTAGCCTTGCACTGAACCCAGTTCAGAATGTCTTCTACGACTCGACTACGTAATTGCCTATATACGTGTCTCCGCAGCCACATTGGAATGGATAGATTACGTTTGAGTTGGCGTAAATAGGTGGGCTTTCTTTAACCGGGGGACGAAACGAGTATGCTCCTTGTCCTGTGCACAATTCTGGGTTTGCTTGCGTAATTCGTCCGGTTTACACAACCGATCGTAACGGTGGCTGGATTAGATGGATGGAAGAAAAATTCTGATCCCGAATCTAGACGTTGAAGCAACAACGGACTTTTCAATCTTCAATCTACTGAGCCTGTCAACTGGGAAACCATTCCTCGTTAACGTGCTGATCTCCGTTGGTTTGGAGTTACCAGTGCAAAGTCGACGAACAAGACCACGTTTATATCTGAGTGGCATAAAACTCCCGATTTGCATGTACTGACCTGTCCAGGTTGCTTTGCGATAGACCGATCGTGACAGAATCGCATCTGGCTTTCGAATGATATTTTTATTAAGGAAACCCAGGCTATCGGTCTGTTCAGGTTCCATGCTGTATGGTATGTTCCAGTGTAATCGGTTTAAGCCCTTGAAGTTGTTCTTGGCTTGTTTTACATTGTCCGCAATAATCAGAATGTCATCAAAATATCTCCTGTGTAACGTTACTCATTTCAGTATGTCATGAAAATATCCGCTGGTACTGGCCCCCACGGGCTTCTCATTTCTACGCGATTAACTTGTCTATAAGTCCTTTCAGAGAATGTTAATCAGACATTCGTAGTACACAGTAGTGGGCGTCTCTTCAAATCGGAAACCGGCAAACCAGTTCCCATTTGTTACATTTCTATGTGATCACAAATTATTCGACTGATTTTATGAACAGGAACGCTGACACATAGCTATTGATAGATGGCGATCATAGAATTTCTCACTGGCTGTAATACTTTGAAAAGCCACTGAATGTGCCAGTTGATGTTGCGATGAGTCGCTCATCGACAAGCTGGGTCTCAGCGGTTCACCAAGTTCGTATAATTTTGGTGATTCAAAACAGTTGCAGGCAGAGAGGGACTTCTTCGCGTTTCCATATTCTCGTCGATGAAATCGTCTTAGAAGAGGAGCAACTGAACTTGGGCATCAATTTTCTTCTCCAAGTGTTTTGGATCAGCATCGCACAATGATACCATTTTATGCACACAATTTGTTCGATTGGAGTAACACTGCACCACGAAGTTCATCAGGATCTGGGCTAGTGAAATCTTTCATGGACTAAAGTTCCTTTGATACGATCAACTTTTATTGAACGCAGCCGATTTCAACCAATTCTCACTGTGATCCAATTCAATCCAATTAAAATATTGTCTAAATGCAATTTTTCAACATAATAACATGTCCGAGAGAATATAGATTGTTAAACGTTTTTAACTAAACCATTTACTGTTCCCTTTCAAGTTCACAGATGAACTCAAACTAACCTGGATCAACGGAGGAACAAACGGTGGTGAGAAGCACGGGATTTGTGTAGACAAGCAATTCTCATGGCTTCAGTAAAAAAAAAAATAAATAAAAGTTGAACGCGACTGGGTAATGCAATTTGTTTGTTTCCGAGTCGTAAATCATGCCACAGAAACCGGCGTTGTTATTCCATGCGAGATTGTTTGCAATTCTCCGTTTCTGTTTTTTTTTTTAATTTTCCGACCAGCTCACATCATGCCACATGGCACAGCTGAGGCGTGAATAGCTATCGATCAACCCGTTCACACCTGTCTAAATGCGATCACGTTTGACAGGTATCCGCAAACACCGACCGGGGTGGAACTTTTTCCAGACAAAATACTCTGGCGTATTCACCGGTTGCCGGAAAATACAAATAGGGCAATGTATTGCACAAGTCCGGTTGTGCGCTGATTCAAGAAAGATAAATGATACTTTCTTGGTCATCCTACACATAGCACGGATCGAAAAACTGTCGTATATCTTTCGTTAGCTGATAAATAAACACCACTCTGTCCGTCTAACCAACCGTGTGGTGTTTGAATTCATCCAACGGTCCTCGACGCATTTTTAAACGACCGTATTCTTATTGTGAAGAAAGACGCGGGAGAGGAGAGTGACTGTATGGTCTACGGGACCTGGGTAATGACTAAGCGAGAGAGACGATCACATGAAATTATTCTGATTGAAGAACACCGTAGCACAGTGTTGAAAAATTTATTTCCCCAAAACCAAATTTTACTTCATCTCTTCAGATATATACTGAGCTGTAGGTGATCAGTTCGTCTATCTTTCTACCAAGGTAGGAGTGGTGTCACCAGTAACCCTTTCTGCTTTTCCCGTTGCGATTTCCATCGATTGATAGCGATCACTTCTTCCAACTGAGTTTGGCCTGATGAGACAACTTTTGAATGCCTTGGTCATATTTACTTCATATCCAGCCTCTCTAGCATGGGAAAAGTGATCGATAACGCTGGTTTGTGGTGTTACAGTGACACTTGTGACCCGGATAATCTCGGATAGTGATTCGTTCTCCAGTTTATTCACCCTCAGAGGAATACTTTGGGCTAATCTTTGACCAAATTGGTGCTCGTTTTTGCCTGGGTAGTTGACCGAGAACACATATATACAGAGACGAATTGGTACAACTGACGGGATTTGATGTTTGCTTGACTGAAGGAACCGGTATTCTATTGCATGTATAAAGGAAAACTGATTCGGTAAGCTTAGACACCGTTCTAACAGCAGCTGTAGAACCACGTTACCTTTCACAAAGGGATATCTGTCACTTTACTATAAGAAATTGAGTGATGTACAGTGTAACTGAGGTGATCCGAGCCTACGAGGTGATGCATACCCTGGAACAACGCGTTACAAATCAAAGGCAACTGTGATCAATCAAACTTCACGGGTGACGTCGGCAAAGCGCGTGCGTGCGTGCCATAGTTTGTGGACTACATGTCATAGGTCGATCGTACCAGCCAATGAGAACCCGTGAGGCCCAAACAGAAGCAGAACAACGGCAAAATTAATAGAATGTGATTGGAAGAGGCCCGAATGACCAATGAGCTTGTTTCGTATATATTTTTTAATCCCCCTTATTTGTTTCAATAAAAGAACTACTACTCCGGTGGCCTTTTCCTCGAGTATCAGTTACGTGGGATGTTGCTTGCTAGTGCCGGTGTGGTCCGGTGCTTACACAATCCGGGCCGTGATTGTTAATCCTTGATGCGTATTCCGTGATTCGTATTGCGTGGTTCGTATTCCGAGTTCATTGTGTATTACCATTACTTTTACTACAATCATTACAGTAACGTACGAGTTTGGGTAACTGTTGACCTGATGTGCAGTCTCTGACACGTGACGCAGGATAAATGACGCTGGCGTGCAATGTTACAGTGACATTTGACCCGAATCATCCAGGTTGATGATTCGTTCATCAGTTTCGTAACCCACACAGGGATGTGACCATTGCTACTCTCCGTCTAAGCTGTCTCTCGGTTCTGTCTCGGTAGGTGGCCGAGCACCCACAGACGAATTGAAGGCTGTCGTGAGATGTGGACTACCTTTCGGAATTTCCGTGGTTTACGTACCAGTTCTTGTCCCAAAGTTGAGGTACTTAACTGTCAATTTACTTCTGTACCTGCCTCAAGCTCCCGTCCACTTCCTTCTCCAACCCACGAGGCAACGAATCCTGTTTCTCTGGACGAGATTCTCCAAGTCTTGAGGAGAATCAAGGCCAACAAATATCATGGTCCCGATGGATTAGTACCTAATTTATTGAAAGCTTTTGCCGACCGGGCTTGCAACACCTATTGCTGAATTGTTCGGTACTTGTTTGTCATCCGAAACGATCCCCAATTGTTGAAGCTCAGTGTGGTGATTCGGATCTACGAGATCACGCCTGCCCTGGAGTTGCGCGGTACAGTTTCCGTCGAGTAGCACGTGCACAGCCTCCGGATACACGTCATTGGTGGGCCGTTCCAGCCAATCAGATAAAATGCAGAGAAGAGCAATATGACGCAAGGTGTGATGCAATATTATTGGTGAGAACTAAGGTAGCCAATGATCTTTTCTTGTGTACATTTATATTTACTTTCATTTCCTTCAATAAACGACTTTGTGATTCGTCTGTCTTGTGGCCTTTTTCCTCGCGTCTCGATCCTGCGGGTTATTNCCTAGATTCTGTGCGTAACTTCACTACTACTACTTCTACAATCATTAAACTCAGCCCGAATCAGACCAACCCCAAAGAAAGGATCATCAAAGTACTGTTCCATTGTCTGCATATCTGTGGATAGTTCAGTTCAGTTCAGTTCTCACAGGACGAAACGTGGCTCTTGCCAATCGTGCGTCCAGTTCCTTGTGTTGTCGGCGGTTTCGTTGGCCTCAAACACTTTGAATCAATAGTGGTTTCTGAAAGGCAGAGTTTTATTGTGCAGTGTCAGATCCCTTACAATGTTTCGGAAAGTAAAGCCTAACGATTCACTTTCAACATTCAACTTCGGGAAATACCACTGCCCAGCATTCATCTAGACTCCTCTTGAAAGATTCAACATTTCCTGAAGATTTTTCAAAATATTGTGCCACACCGCATGACACTCCTTTGTAACTCCCATGATCCTTTATAATTTGCTTATAAACCCCATCTGCCCATACTTAATGCCGTTGCTCATATCGTTCATTCTGTTGCTTCCGTCTTAGACAATGGTGCTAATACCACTCGTTTAACTTTTCTTGACTATACAAACGCTTTCGGTTCTTTCGACCGAAGTGTGCTTATTGATCGTCTTTCTGAGTGTGGTCTAACTTCTGAAGTCCTGAAAGTACTAATCAACTACTTCTCCCACAGGACTCAGTTTACTTCACTCAATGGTGTACAATTTTCTTCTATTAGCATTGAAGCCGGTGTTTTTCAGGGTGCCATTTTGTCCCCTTTCTCGTTTTCTATTTATATACAAAATCTGCCCATTCCCACCAACTTTATTGCTTGTAAGTATGCTGATGATATAGTGATTGGTTGCCCAGTCCATATTTCAGACAGTTTTCGATCTCTCCAGGACAGTCTTAATAAACTTCACGATTGGTCTGTGACACGATCGCTTGTACTTAACATCAGTAAGTGCATTGAAGCTCCATTTAGTCTTAAAACCGGTTCCCGTTATTTTTCATTGGTCAGTGATCTCCCTGATCGTAGAGTTAACAATCAAAACATTCCCAAATCTGTATCTGTTAAATACCTTGGTGTCATCCTTACCCATAACCTGTCCTGGTCTGCTCAAGTCATCAACGTTTCCACAAAAGTTCGAAATCTGTCTTTCGATGCTTACAGGCTCAGGAAACTGGCCGTACCACATAATATAATTCTTAAATTTGTGATTGCCCGCATTCTTCCATACTGGCTATACTGCTCCCCGATTTTTATCCCTGGATTGAAAGGAAAAGACTTTACTTTGTTTTCGAGATCTCTTAAAATCTTGTCCCGCTACAATGGAGTTGACATTGTTGTCTTCGTTGATTTCTTTATTTCTAAGCCTAGTGCCATAAACAGGAAAACGTGTGATCAAGACCGCTCTGTGCACTAAGATATCGCCGAAATCGTTCCAAATGTCAACTCGTTCCTGTGCGTACTTCCATATATTTAGAAACAGTGTAATTTCATACCTTGCTCAGTAATGAATAATCGTCAAACCATTCTGAACCCACCTCGGGGATCAACTGTTGCAGTATTTTATCTATCATTTTCTCAAGTGTGGAATTTCTTATGTTGTCTTGTTTTGTTTGCAAAGGGTTTTTATCTATAGACTGTAAAAATTGCAAATTACTGAAAATCCACCATTTGGACGCATAAATCGTTTCGTGATTTAACTTGATGAGATTTTCCATACTGCGATAGTAGTGGCTTGACTAGGAGGAGGAGCCGGTATCCTGTCGAATGTGTCGATGAAAACCGGTTCGACTGTGAGGAATGTTCGTTTGATGAGTGAGGAAGGAGATTGGGTGATACTGGCGCAGTGTCTTCGATGTCGTTCCTGGCGTGCTTTGATTCCTATGGTCTGGGGGTTTAAATCGCGCCATTGCGACTCAACTTTGGTCCAAGGTAATATCACTTTCGTCCAACTCAGTACCACACCCAACCTAGCCTTGTATGTGTGTGGTTCACCACAGCAATTCCCACCGGGTTTCATCACTGAACAGGAGGTCTTCACAACTATGAAGTCCCACCCGATATTCTGTTCATCACACAAATGTCTGTGATTGAAAAATACCCCTGCCATGGACACTATCAAGACATGACACAACCCTTATCACGGTATCTTAAAGCCCAACTTTGTAGCTCCGATTACCTCAAACACCGATGGTCATCCGCCAACTGGACTATACTTCAGACCCTATCAACACTTGTAGTACAATATTTGTTTGCATAAAACATGTCTACAACTAGGTGGCATTGAAATCTGTTTTTGGCACGAGTTTTGATCCCGGGGTTCACGATCACTTTATAGTCAGGTTGATGGATTCGCCCTCACCATGCCGACGAGACCCAATCAGGTTGACTCAGGTGTTGTTCAACCGTGCTGCGCAGCTTTTCAATCCACGTGCTTCATTTGATCTTTTCATAAGCGCGGAGCTTCAAGTGAAAAGTTATGCTGCCCCTGTGCACTTTTCCACATCGTGCGCAGTTCACCTCAGACTAGGTGATTTAGAAACACATATCACATGTTGATACGTCTTCTCAGAGGTAACTATGGGCGAATGTACACAGGTTTTCTTTGAACCACTGTGGTGATCCAGGCCTACACGATGGCGCCTGCCCTGGAGCGGCGCGGTACAGTTTCAGGACATTGGCGATCAATCAAGTTGGAATGTTGACGTCAGTAGCACGTGCATAGCTTCTGAATACACGCCATTGGTGGTTGGTGTCAGCCAATCCTGGACGATGCAGACAGAAGCAAGATTATGCAAGCAGTGTTGCAATCCAATTGGTTGAAGCCCTGGTAGCCAATAGTCTCCCTTTGTACATATTATTTAATCGCCTTCATTTCTTCCAATAAATGAACTACTCACTGCCTGTCCTCTGGCCTTTTCCTCGCGTCACGTTCTCGTGGGACATTGCTTCTGCAATCCAGTCCGTGACGGTTGATTATCGATTCGGGTCCTGTAATTCATATTGCGTGGTTGGTGTTCCGAATTCCGTGCGCATTACTACTACTCTTACTACAATCATTACAACCACCTCCCACGACAATTCGGCAGTGCCGCGTGCCATGGGTGGTCCGGATCCGTGAGAATCTCCTCCACAAATTGGACACACGCAGTTTCGTAGTACTCATTCACAGGAATAGAAGAGCAGCAACATGTATAAATACTAGGCCAAAGTTTTAAAGTCAAAGTTTTATTATGGGAATAACTTACAATCTCGTGCTTCTCTTGTCCCCATATTTACACAAAAGAATCGTTATACGTTGAAAAAGAAGCCACATAGAGTTCCGAGTAGGAGATAATGGAAAATGTAAGCTTCGTTGAATTTGCGTTTGCTTTTAGTGGTCTACGAATGTCACGTGTGCCAAGGTTTCATTGAATCTCCGCTTCAAAGATTCAATAGTTGGAGTACAAACGACATGAGATGGAAGAGCTTTTCGAGAACTGCATACTCTGACTAAAAAAGATTGGCACCGGCATTCCAATCGACACTTTGGGATCAGTAGTTTGAAACAGAGTCACCTTAGATGTACGTTGTTTGTTTGGGCTCTGCAGTATTTGATAAGTCAAAACTAAGTCTCCTCGTATTAGGCGGTACTGAGCAGAATATAGTTCTAATGATCGCAATCTCTCCTCGTACGTCAGGTAACGCAATCCCTTAACAATCTCAGTGGCCATCCTTTGTTGGCGCTCAAGCTCAAGATCCCGTTGAAGCCATGGACTCCAAGCTTGGATAGCGTACTCTGTGTAGGGTCGAATGTATGCTGATAGCAAACATGGGAATAGTGATAATTCAAAGCGGCTAAAGACTCGCCGAAGTAAGCCGATATTTTTCATAGCAGCGAACGAAGCCTTAGCACAATTGATGGAGGAGCTTAAATCCTTTTGCACAACAACACCTAGGCGCCGCATTCTACCAATACATTGTCATTCATATTTGGAACCGCTTGTTACTTCAAACAACAAGCATGAATTCATAATGCCTGTTTTCGAAAACACGTCACTGTTGGACGGAACGTCTGAAACACTTGTCATTTTACAATTAAACCGGTTTTCACAATGCGACTCTGTCGGCAAGTTTTTATCACATGATCGAGATATATTAATGAACCTAATAATAGTAATAATCACAATCATAATACGCTTAAATCGCACTCAGTGAGCGGAGATTTTTGCTCAGTGATCAGAATAAAAACGTTAAATGTCTTTTTTGTTTCACAACTCAAACTAAACGCAACTCCGAACTGAACAGGCTGTTCACAATCGGATATATATATGTAATGATTATAAATAATGCAGAATAGCAACATATTGCGATAAATCACTGATCAATCCTATAAAATGTTGATGGCCATGGGTGGAAGTGTTACCTATATAATTCGCGGAAGCTTCCTCAAAAACTTACACTGATTATATTGTTTATCTGGGATTCGAAAAATCTGCAACCAACCAACGCTTCTCGCTCGGGGAAACTTCTCTACATCGATAGCCACATTTCGAGCTACAATCATTACACATTTAGTCTACGATCCGCCTCTACACACACACACACACACACACACACACACATGCACATGTGCATTACCGTATCTGTTCTTGGTTTCATGCATACATGAATGGTAAGCGGATTGACGATTGACTGGGCTAAGAGACGCTTATATCACTTATATCACTTCTCATGACCAGCAAATGGTTCATACATAGTTCTCTCTCTTGCACTCAACTGAGTACACATTGGATGTTGACTTCACAGGCTACACTGATCCCCGTAGAGTGACGCGCGCAAAAAAGGGGTATCTTTCAACAAATGGTTATCTTCTACAAAAACGTTACAGTAAGGTAAAATATGCAAACCTCAAACTATGGCACTAGCCGGTTTAAAAATACACCGGAATCTGTGAAGCCAGAAGCAAGAACTGCGAGCAAGCAGGCACACAGCATGATGATAATGGAACGAATACACCAAATTGAACCAAGATCACATGAATCTGTGGAAGTGACCTAGAGGGAACAAATGGAAACAGCCCCTCAACTAATCCCCTTCAATCATCCATAAGTTCCATTTCTGAATGGTTCGATGGTGTTAACCTTTCTTTAAACCTTAATAAATGCGTTGAAGTTTTGTTTTCCATTCACCGTAGACCATCAAGTCTTTCTGGATCAACTGTTCCCAACATCTTGATCAATAACTCAAAATGTAACAGGTCACAACACTTCAAATATCTTGGATGTTTTTCTGTCTGCTTACCGCAAATGGTCCTATCACGTAGAATAAACATTTCTTGAAGTCAGAAAGTTGACCTTTTATATTTCACGCCTTCGGCATCTGAGGGTGCCACCATACATCATCTCCAAATTTATTTTCTCATGTTTTATGCCACTGAACCTACTGCTCTCCCGTTATCTTTCCCGGTCTACTGTCTAAGGATTTCATATTAATTAGGCGTTCTCTGAAAAGCATCCCTAGATATGGAGCTGTATCTTATGAGGAGCTTGTTGACTCCATTGTCAACCAACACCTGAATGCGTGTGACCGTCTGTGTGACTCTATCTTGTCCGATGTGTCACATCCCTCACACAGCTCTATCTAGCTCTATTTCAATTTCTGTAACCCGTAATAAATTTAAATCTTTATATACTTGTACCACTGCTTTTCACAACTCCGTCATACCTTACGTTTCACGTTTGTTGGTTTCTACGGAAGGAATATCAAACGAAATTATACATATTCTCATATAAATTTTCACGTTGACATTTGCCTTATTCTTTACGCATTCTCCGTGTCCTATTCATTATTATCTAAGAAACTATTTGTCACATCTCTAAGCTCATTTTTAATAGTGTGCAATACAAAAGCAAAGTCGATAACATTATTGTTCCACTGAAAATTCTGTCCACATTGGATAAATCAAGTGCACTCTTAGCTTGATTTGACTTGTCATCTGGTCCCACTGTCACATTACTACGGACCTGTGTAGGTGTGTGCATGCGTGCGTGCGTGCGTGTACACAGGTGTCAGAAACAGTCGATCATGGGTGAGGATGAATGAAAGAGATGAGAGCAACCAATAGGACAACGTAGTTAACGCTAATACCAATACAGTGAATCTCCTGCTATGTAGCACCCCTGATAAGTCACATTTTCCAATATCTTCCTACTTTTTCGAAAACCCAAACCAATCGTATGTCTATTAACGCTGTTTCTGGCTATGCGATGTAGCATCTCCCAATATCTCGCAGTTCCTGATACGTACTCACTTGGTCGTTGACCGATGTTCGGGACGACAATTGACCATCCACCCTGAAATGTCGCACTCAACCAATGGCGTTGCATCTATAACTTTTCAACTTCAATTGCTGATCGTTAGGGTGTAAATGGTACAAGCTATCAACCGTTGGAGTCGATTCCAATTTGGTCAAAATAATCACGTATATTTGGATTCGAGCGGAGAAACTAACTACAGTAGTCACCCCCATCATCTTATGCATGCTAAGTATCTTGTGATGTGTGCATTTCAATGTCAGAAATACGTAAGCAATCGCATTTGATTCAAAGGAATCGGTTTTATTCGAGAGAAACTCGGCCTCAATAGAATTTACTCATTGGGTTATTGTGGGCTTAGACTGACTCCACTCATACAGAGAATCATACATTCACGTCTGGGCATGGTGACCGACTTATCGATCCATCTTGGTGTGATTCGCTTCCTTACCGGGCTGACAGAGGTCAGTTGACTCCGGGTTAGTTCATTCGTATCTATGACGCAC
>UZAN01048027.1:0-25018 GCA_900618425.1 Echinostoma caproni | reverse complement strand
TCCTCCGTAAGGATATCCGGAGGCTGGCGCAAGTTCAAAAGCTGGCTATGAGAATGGTTTGGAGAATGAAGCAGCTGAGATACAGAGAAAGGCTCCTGGCACTAAAGCTCTTATCCCTCGAAAGGCGCAGACTACAAGGAGATTTGACTGATGTGTTAAAAGTATCCAAGAACCTCAACAGTTCTCCAATGGGTCACATGTTCCGTCTGAGGGAAGATAAATGTCTCCGGGGGCATCCATACACTCTGGAGCGGTCAAGAAGCCGACTGCAACTCAGAGACCACTTCTTCTCAAATAGAATGGTTCCGGCAACAGTAGTGTCACGTCAATCGGTACAGACCTTTAAGCGCGAGTTAGACCTAGCTTGGAGTTCCCTTTTTCCGGACTCATGCTAATGATAACTCACCCCGACCCCCAAGAATTAGAGGCTGCGTCATCTCTTTTTCCTTTCTCTAATTGTAGATAACTCCGGAACGGTCAAATCGGTAACAATATCAACTCGAAGACGAGTTGGCCCCAGTCCCAGAACACACCACTACCAGGACACCTCCCAGTCAAAGGCCTTCTGATGTCGTAGTTTGAAATTTGAAAAGCTTTCTGTGTTAACCAGTAACTCAGTTCTCTCTCAAAAACCATTCTCATAGCCAGCTTTTGAACTTGCGCCAGCCTCCGGATATCCTTACGGAGGAATAGGGCCCACGTTTGATAACAATATTCAATGTGTGGACGGACGAAGGCTGCATATGACGGGATGAAAACTTCGGCGCTTCTGTTCGTTATGGCGGTTTTAAGACAGAATGCTCTACGGGCCTTTACAGCTGCTGCGTCGCATGCTGCAGATGGGGTAAATTTTCATGTAACTCTAACCCCTAAGTTTGTCGGATTGCTCTTCGATGGTAGGGTTCTGGAATTCCAAGAGGGTTGGTGACGAAGATTGAAGGACCTGCGACGCCTGAAAGTATGTGGCTCTTCAGTGAGTTGAGCGGTTGATCCCATTTAGCTGACCATTCACATATTTTATGGATGTCAGCTTGGATGGTGTCTAGTTGGCTACTGTTTCCTACTAGTCTAACGTCGTCAGCATAGAGGAACCAGGGATTTCCAATGCCTTCGATAATATCGTTCACGAAAATAAGAAAGAATAGGGGCCCAAGTATGCAACCTTGGGGCACTCCACTGGTAGGAGAGCCAGCGTCCAAGTCAGCCTCTCGGACTTTGACGGTAAATGAACGAACGGAGAGGAGGTTTTCTATACGGTCGCATATGGTCTTGGAGATTCATGTTTTTCCAAGTTTGAAGCTCAATAGTCGGTGGTTCACAGAGTCGAAGGCCTCTTGGAAATCTAAGTAGCATACTTCGACCCGGAGGCCTCTATCCAGTCTGTCCGTGATAACGTCCACGAAGGTGAGGAGGTTCAATAGGTAGGATTTACCCTTTAAGAATCCGTGCTGCGCGTCGCTGAAGAAGCCTTTGTTGAAAATAACGAAGCATATCCTGTTTCGCAGGATGCGCTCAAGCGTTTGAGTTATCATACTGGTTAGGCATTGACCTACACTAGCTCGGTCCGGAGCATCCCTAACCAACTCGGATGCCCTAGTTCTGAGATTCCCTAGATCCATACAGCCAAAATTCCTTATCATCTTGGATGGTGCCCTAGCTTGTCGCATACACACTTTGATAGATATGATGACGTGGTCGCTTTTACCAATAGGTGGGTGCGACTGTAGGGCCATGATGTCATTCTCGTGCATAGTGACCGCGAGATCTATCAGCTACGGGGAACTACCCGAACTGACTCTAGTGACTCGCTTAACATGTTGCCACAGGACATTTTCGTGCAATCATTTGAGATAGTTCTCTTCTGCTGACCCCCAGGTGTACACCTCAAACCTCCAGCCTATATGTGGTAGGTTGATTTCGCCAACACTAATAGCTCTGTTAGCTTCTTTGACTAGCCTCGGGAGAGCACACGTCAGTTGACTGTTCTTTTCACGATTTGTACCCGATACACGATAAACACATACTACGTTGATTCTTCTATTCTTTAGCAGCAAAGTTACTGTGCACAATTGGAAATTTCTAGTGCAGAGAGTGGTCTCTGATTTTATGTGGATTTTACCCGTTCTAACTAGAATTGCCACTACTCCTCCCGCATATTATTGGTCACGGTCCTGTCGGTAGACGGAGAACGACTCTTGAACTAACTGGTTTGTAATATTCAGCCATTCAGCCAGTTCTGCCCAGGTATTCGTAACGCTGCAATCAGTGGTGTACAGTATGAACATGCTGTTCTCCCATCCTTTGCATTTTCGATAGGTAGTTCTTGCTTAGACCTCGGGCGCAGCACCCGAGGAGACAGAAAGTTTTTCCACTGTGCTTGTAGCCTGTGGGTCTTTCTGATGTGTTCTCTCAGCTGGCGACTCTTTGCTGAACATTGATGGAATTTCAAAGTCCTTGTTGTCTTCTTTCAGGCAACTTTGCCATCGCTCGTTCTCTAGGACATCATCGATAAGCACGACTCCCAGCGACACCCCCGGTATACCTGCTACGCGGTTACCAAGAGATATCATCCGAGTTTGAACCTTGTCGTTACGTTTGTGAGGACTGAAACCTAATTCCCGTGGACTTGGGAGTTCTTTGTGTCTCCCACTCGGTCTGTCTGTACAGTCTGATATCGGCCTCCTGTCCTTTGGTCACTAGTACAGATCGGGCCAATACTAGGTCATTGCATGAATCTGCCTCCGCAGACCCATAAAGTGTCTAGCGAGGGCGTTTAAATACGGGTGGTTGGTTCCCAACTCCTTTTCCTGCATCTTAGTTCTGGATTTCTTAACCGGTTTCTGTGCTTTCCCAGCTACCTCCTCCCTAATCCGCTGACGACTTGTCCTACCGGGGCAGGGGAGAATGCTACCGAGAAACTGTTTGTACATCCCAATAAATTTGTTTGCGCTGGAGTGCATGCAACCTCTGCATATGATCGACGCGCTGCGGCCGCGGGCAGTGAATTTGGTCCCGAACCTACGGGGCTGTTCTCCGTGTGTGGCATTTCTACCTTCCGTGACTCACGTTCAAACTCAAGAAGGGCTGCTTCCTTGCAGCACGTGCACACCCATTCGGCCCACTTACTCTGACATTACAGTGTGTACACATCTGCACTAATACCCGAGCACAAGTCAAGTGAATTCAAGTGAATCTTTATGCACCTTGGATGGGCCTACCTCTTGCACACATCACAAGCAATCCCCTTCACTACACTCTTACCGCACTCTTTCTTGAGATACGGATAATATACTCGTGGCATACCTAAAAAAAGATTACAGTTAAAAAATTCATAGTTTTTAAAGGACGAAAACACCGGGTATAATATGCAACAGAGGTAAAACGGGAAAAACGTTACAAAACTAGTTAATCCCTCCGTATCGGAAAATGTGATCGGACTGAGGTTATGTTATCCCCATTTCATTCCTGTCTTCACATAATTATTATAATATGATTTTGATTGACGGCAAACAGCATTTGATTGGGGGAAGTGGAGACTTGTGTAAGCTCTCTTAACCGACACCTCAGCTCACTAGTACGTGTGAATTGAAATCCAGTCCAGCTGATTCAACTTCACCTGTTTGCCTACCAGTATGTATGTATGTTTGTGTGTGTGCAAGACCTGAATTGGTGCGAAGCGTCCCACTCTGGTTCCCCTTTAAGCTTCCCAACCAAATGAGCCGACGCATTACTAGTGTGGCCGAAATTGGAATCAATGTACTTATTCTAATCAGCTCTGGTGTAACATGGTGACCTGGTGTAATAATCTAGGTCAAACAACCGGCGAATTTACACTACGGATGAGTTCTGCCAAGAGTTAAATCTTAGTCCAGTTCTTCCTGACTAAATGGTTGACTGAATGAATTGAGGTTTATTCGTAGAAGGAAACTCTGACAAACTGCCACTTAATAACCATATGTCGTCTACTCGTAGCAAACATCTCATGTTTTATCTAATTGTCGTCTGTGGACCAAATGTATCAATATAAACTCCGGATAAAGATTAAAGATCACCGGTGTACTAAAACTGCGTAAAATCTGTGAAATAACCTACGTTATTTCAATGCAAGAACGATAATTTTATCCACATCACGCAGCACTTCAAAATCTCAAACCGCGTGGCACTCACGTAAAGGTTAAGCTCAGTTTGCACAAAACAGAAGTGATTGAGATCAATCGTGCGTCCAGATTATTGTGTTTTTAGCTAGTTGCCTTGGCTTCCAATACTGTTCGTCAAACGTTTGTTCTCCTTTTTGTTTCTGAGAGGCAGAAGTTTTGGTACAGTATCACATCCACCAGATATGTATAAATGAAACACATAGACATAGGAATGAGCTCACCTTGCGATTTATCGCCTCTTAAGTGGCCAGCTCCGGAAAAGCCAAGTCTCAGCACAGATCCAAGGCCCTTTTAAAGAATACCACCTCTGAGCAGCTTATGACAATCTCGACTAGTCTCTTCCACAGAGGCACCACACAGTTCGTGAATAACCTGGCCCTCAATTACGAACTGGAGTGCTCCCGTTGCAGCTTAAGAATTTGAACTCTAGTGCCACAATTCGGAGAAAAAACAAAGGGGCTGATTAGTTCTATGCCGGACAACCCCTTTATCATCTTGATGGCTTCAATCAAGTTGTCCCTGGTCCTTCGGCGTGATAGCGAGAACAGTGCCAGTTCCTACAGGTACTGCAAGTAGCTCTCTCCTACCTGTCCCCTGAGCATTCTGGTTGCCAATCGTTGTACTCTCTCTAGATGTAACGGTAATCAGAACAACGTTCAAAATAAGTCGCAATGTCCCGACTTCGACTGACCAAATTTCCATCACGTAGGAAAACAGTTGAACGACATTTGAAATTTCGTTTCTATTATAGGCATACATCAATACCTATTTGTGACTTACGAAACCGGCGTAGGTTCCAGTTACAGAAAGACAACCAATGAGCAAATCACGGAGCGAGACCACAAAGATACCAAGTCAGTCAGTCAAGTCAAGAAAAACTTTATGCACCCAAAAGGTGAATTTTCAGCAGTTTACGAGTTTTACAGTGGATAGGTAAAATAACTGTAAACAAACAATACAGTATAACAAATTCTGCACCCTAATGAATGAGAGAAAAAATTAAGGCAAGAGTTTTTCCCTGAGGTGGGTGAGGATATGCTGACGATTTACTAGTAAACGAGCTAGGTAAGGAATTACACTGTTTTGATATGTGGAAGTCCGCACGGGAAGGAGTTGATATTTGGAGCTTTTCCAGGGAATGGACAGGGCTTTCACGATATCTTGGTGCAGACAATGCCCTTGATCATGCGTTATCCTGTCAATGAATGCATCACAAGCGTCAAGATGCTTGGAAACAAAGAAATCAACTAAAACAGCTTTATCAACTCCACTGTAGCGGAACAAAAGTTTAAGGGATCTTGAAACTAAAGAGAAGCCTGTTTCTTTCAGTCCAGGGATAAAAATTGGGGAGCAGTGTAGCCAGTGTGGAAGAATGCAGGCAACCACAAATTTAATAATGAGGTTATGCGGCACGGCCAGTTTCCTGAGCCCGTAAGCATAGAAGGACAGTTTTCGAACTTTAGTGAAACCGTTGTTGACATGAGCAGACCAGGACAGGTTATGGGTAAGGGAGACACCAAGGTATTTAACAGATTCAGATTTGGGAATNTACAGTGGGGTATCAGCCGGTGCAGCACAACATTTTCAAAAGCCTTCAGCAACACAGATGTGCAGGTAATAGGACGGTACTCTGGCGATCCTTTCTTTGGGATCGGTCTGATCCGGGCTGACCTCCAACAATCGGGGATCGTTCCAGATGACAAACAAGTACTAAGCAATTCGGCATTTGGTGTCGCAAGCTGGCCGGCGCAGGCTTTCAATAAGTGAGGTGCCAATCCATCGGGACCATGAGCTTTATTGGCCTTGATTATCCTCAAAACTTGGGGTAACCCGTTCGAAGAAACAGGGTTAATTGCATCATGAGTGGGAAAAAGCCGGGGGGGACCTAAATGCAGGTACAGAAGCAAATTGACGGTTATGTACCTCAACGTTGGGACAAAAACTGAGGCATGAGCCACAGAGTTTCCGCAAGGTAGTCCACATCTCACGAAAGTTTTTATTGCCCAAAACAGTCTTGACGTACATCCCGTTCAGGCGTCTTACTTCTGCTCTAATTAGAACAGAGAGCTCTTTAACACTGTTATCCTGCCGGCCATATAGCCGTCTCTTTAGCACGACGAAGTCGCTTAAGCAGGGAGAGGAAAACCTATCGGTTCGAATATAAATAGTTTCAACAGGACAGCCTAGCAGAAATTAAGTTAATCGGTAAGGTGTTCACAAGAACAAGACAGCTGGTTATGAAAGAACACAGAAAAGTCAATAGAAGAAACTAGGTCCCGCAGTCGGGACAAGTTCTCAGGAGAACAATTTCTCTTCCGTAGCGTATGAGAATTGGGTCATATATGAAGGCAGTGATTAGTTTTACAATATATTTTGGGGTAAAGAAGAATGGTACAGTGGTCGGAAGTACTAATTGGGGCTCGTTTAAAAACGTGAAACCAATTGGGTCTATTTATATAAATGCCATCAAGAAGGGCTTGGTACGGGTAGGAAAATTGACAATGTTCTCTAGGCCTAGAGTGATTAGAAAGGAAGTATCAAAGCGATTAGTCACCAGTGGTAATACATAAGGACTGGTTAATACAACTGGCGAATTTTATCACTACAGTATCAGAAAATAGTTTCAAGTCGGGGGCAAGTGTATCAGGGGCAATATAAATATTCACAAAGCAAAAGAAGCGAAATCGGCTGAGAAAGCGGAGCTTGAAGCAAACAAAAGTACAGTTAATTTTACTTATTGAGTGGGATAAAATCATACGAGTGTTTTTACACCAACTTCGCTTTACGAAAGTGACCACTCCGTCACCTCTTGCGAAATTTCACAATCCAATCGCTCCTGAAAATATCAAAACCGTCTAATCCGATCCCATAATCCTCAATATCTGAGTGTAACCAGCTTTCCTGAAGTAAAATGACTACCACACTTTTGCACTGTTTCTGTTGTATTAAATTCTGGACCTCATCGATTTTTCCCACAAGTGAGCGAATGTTACTCGAACAAATAGATAGAATGGTCATTCTGTTGATAGAAATTCGCTGGAGAGCAACCTGCCAGCCAGCGCGATGCTTTTTATGGTGACCTTGACATTTATTTCTCAACCGTTTGTATTGATTCTTCACGGAATGAGAAAAAGCGAAAATTTCCACGTTATTCGCGAAAACACAGAAAGATTCCATAAAGTGGGAGCTGTAGGTCAACATTTGACCTTGAAAAAACTAGTGAATTGATGTGAACGGTCAATGGTATCCACTGCAAAAAATGTAAATAGTTGTCCAATTTCGAAAAGCACGGCCGAAATTCAAAGGCCCCGTCTGAATGGGTAATGAGGAGGCCGATTAAAACAACTGTTAAATGTTGAGATCAAGAAAGAGAAAGAAGAGATAAGAAAAGTAAGATAATGGACTTAGAAAAGTAGTGCGCACAAAAGCTGCTGAAAACCGTCACACCACCCGCCAATCGCGTGGCGATTTCTTGTGGTAGATTTCAATTGACATCTGAATAATTGATTTTGAGCACTGCGTGGCGTTATTTGTTTTGTAGAAACTGACAAGATAGTTGCCTTTACATCATTGTTCAAATGTCCATCTCATGTAGAGTAGATGGTTAGATCATGAAGCCTGATGATAGTACCGGAGACCGGAGGAGAATACATCGGTTTGAGTAAAATCCACCCAAGTAGGTTGAATGCGCCTAGTGGTCGGTGTTTAGAGGATTCGGGCACTGCCGCTCATCTGACGTGGACGATTTCAATCAAATAAATTATCGTTATATGAAAATCCATCAAGCATATCTATCGACGAAGCTGAGTTTTGGTGAACACGAGGTTCTCTTTTCCCTTTTTGTAGAAGGCTAGTCAAGCCGCCGGTTACCACAACACGCAGTCTTTGATTGTAATCTGTGTCAATTACAACTGTGGCGTTGATCGTAGCTAAGAACCGTTTGGATGTCGATGAGGCACGATGCTCTTCAGCTCTTTTTGATAATGATACTGCAATTATCCTTGTCATACATGTCACGTTAACCTGGATTGATGGCGTCCTAATTTCTAAGACTAGGACTCGTAAACTCGCGGCAAACAAGTTAACCAAGAGTAAGCTATCAATCTGTACACCTAGTCTGTTGCCCTACGGTGTAGTTCCCTATCAGTGACGGTAAGAGTAATAGAAAAATTTAAGATGAAGCATAAAACATAACAGGAAAATAAATAGTTAATGACAGCAATTAATAAGCAAACGTTTGAATAACGAATGAAAAAAGATTTCTCCAGGGTTTGGGTTTAATTATTGTTTGATGGTAATTCAATCTGAACTACCGGGAAATGTTTCGACACTGTGACGCTTTATGTGCAGATTTCGCAAGCCGGTATTGTGAACGACGTCAATCAAGTTGGAATAGTTTGCGTGCCAATGAACCCAAATGTCCATTAGCCGATATATTCAATTGTGGCCTATTCCGCTCCGAGTTATCCATTTTCAAATTAACCACTGCTGATTGCGTTCGTGGATTCGGTATTTCTTCCTAATGTGTCAAAGCTTCACAGTTGTGCTCAAAATNTTTCAGTCAACTTGAATAGCCAAACATTCAGGATTATGTGTGAGTGTGTATTTTTGGATTGTCATGTGGATGCTACTACCGAAAGTGTTCGTTTTAAAGTATCGAAATTTTATAGAGATAAGCATAAACAATAGGGGCATATTTGTAAGGAAAATGAAGAGTACAAAATTAGAAACCAAAGGTCCCAAGATAAGCACCAGTGATAAGGAATCAAATAGTTTGTCTCAACAAGCGGGAAAAGGGGAAGATCGCAAATACAATAAGCCAATAAAACGCATTATTTCCTGGATTCAACCAATCACATGCTCACCACCAGGAACATTGTCCAAGACTCCTTAGAAAAGGCAGATATTTCTGACATCTCTTCTGAACGATCCATTAGTGGTTTTTACCTCCACTTCTCTCACGATTCCATCTTTGCTCTTTCTGGTTTATTGAATAAGGTCCAAAGGCCACTCATTCCTGGGTTTGTTTTCCTTTATTACTAACACTAAGTCTCCCGGTTGAAGTCCCTCTCTCTTATATACCACTTGGATCTGATTTGGAGTAATGGCAAGTATTTCCTCGTCCACCGCTTCCAGAAGCAAATTGCGATATACTGCACTTCACGCCATCTACGGTTACAACAGTCTAGTATGGTTTTTACCTCTGGAATCACATCGCACCGCCCTATAGTGAGCAACATCTGCGGCATGAGTGCTTTGCAAGCTTCCGGATCAACCTGTTGCCCAACGAGCGGTCTATTATTCATTATCTGTTCAGCCTGTACCAGGGTCGTGAGTAACTTCGTCCGTCACCTGTTTTGCACTGAGAAGTGCCGTCAGTATTCTCTTTAGTATCTTACTTAGTCCTTCCCAAACTCCCCATCGATGACTGGCGCTAGGAGGGTTGAAGTGCTACTGTACATCGTCCTATAGGAGATGATTATATATTTTATCCTCAGACCAAGATCGCAAACAAGCTCTCAGTTCATTGGTCGCTCCGACAAAATTCGATCCATTATCACTGAATGTGTTCTGGTTTGCCTCTGCGAGCCATGAACCGGTCCAGGGTGATACTGAATAATTCCTTTTGGGACGAAGCGCACAAAATCCGTCCTGCCACGCAGTGACCCGCGTCACATCACAAGTGTGCTCGTGACGCACAAGCCGAATGGACCCCTGATTGGATGATTAAGGCGAATCAAATAGCTGTCGTCCGATTGATCAACCTAAGTGTCAAGGTCACGATCTGATTGGCGCATCACCATGTCTGTTTGTTGTTTTGTGATCAAGAGACACGCTGACTGTCGTTTCTCAACAGTGTTCTTTCTTCAGTTGTTGGGGCCTAGAGAAAAGAGGCGCTCGTATCGATCAAGTCATCTTGACATAAGACATAACAATTCCGTTGCGTATGAGTATGTTTCCTCTAGATGTACTGCTCTCATGGTCATGCAGGTGAAGATACATCCGTATCTTTTCTCCACGAACCGTCCCCACTTAACGTAAAATGGCCCGAGATAGTGTAGAGAAACCGAGTGGAATGGTGGCAATTGGCTACTCATTTTATTTATAGCCACTGGAGCCATTATCGGACACCCTGATTCACCCAGTTGCCTACGACGGTGAACGCATTTGCTCAAAACTCTTTTTACTGCTGCACCACCTTTGATTATCCAGAATCGCCTCCTAATTTCGAATAACACGTGCTCGGGCACTAAATGATCTTCCATCTCGAGAAAGTGACGTATGAGAAGTTTGGTCACATAGTGTCCTGAGGGCAGGATAGCTGGGTGTGTTGCGTCATGTGGCAAGTGCGCGTAATGCAGTCTACCACCAACTCAAAGCATTCCAGTTACTAAAATTGGGCGCAATTTACGTAGGGGGCCACCCATCTGCACGTGTCCCTTAAGATCCATTAGCGAAACCTGATCTTCTGAGAATGATTCTGCTTGAGATAGACTCACAACATCGTCGCATTTAAGCTCAATCTCCTCTGTCGACAGTCTACTCACCCGTAGTGAGAAGGTACCTTTCTTTCCAAACATTACGTTGATATATTTTGTAAAGCGCCTTAACCAAGCTGTTGCTCGTAACAGGTTATACCACTGCGAATGATAGGAAAGTAAATTGACGCTCATCGCGACAGTTGTTCGGTTGATAGTCACTGTGCGCTTAAGCTCAATCTGCTCTTCGATTTCTTCAGTGGAGACCAGTTTAAAGGGAGGAATCTCTTCCAAGCTTCACAGGAAGGGCGGCCCCGGAGCCAACTTTTCCACTTCTGGTCGCCCGCCTTCAGACCACGAGTGTCATGGTCTGCAGGATTAATTGTTTTCTTTACATGATACCATTGCTGAGATGTTGAGCTTTCATGTATTATAGCCAATCGGTTATCTATAAATGTGGTATAACGAGCTGATCTGTTGTTTATGTAATAAAACACAATTGTTGAATCAGTTTAGTAGAATAAAGTTACCTTTGAAATATCCAACTGACAGCTTACGGTATCACAAAAAACCTAATCACTATAACGGCAGCCACCAGCTCTAATCTAAATACGGTAACTGCCCTAAGTGGATCCACGCGAAACGTAGCCATAACCACGTTACATAAACATTACCATTTATGCTGTCCCTCAAATAGGCTGTGGTCCCGTAAGCTGCGTTACTTAATATGTGCATTTGGGCTGACTCACGGGCTCTTTGGTTTTCACTCCCCATACACCTCGGAATCTTAAGTTCCTTCAATTTATTGACCTCACTAACCCAAGATTCCCAAGTGCGCTGGTCATTCTCACCTAATGGTTCATCCTATCCAAGGGTTTGGCAATGAAGTGCTTGCAACAATACTTTGCTCTTCAGAAGTATTGGAGTAACGAGACCCAGAGGGTAATACAGAGAAGCAACATACGATAGCAGTCCCTTTTTAGTGAATGGTTTCCGGTTTTATTCAAACGGGAAGACAAAGACATCGTCAAAATTAAGCCAATTTATGTCTAAAGTACGCTCTCGGGCATCTAAATTCATATTTGGCTGTGTACAACTAATCGCCTTTTCGCTCCCTGGAACGTTGCCTATGGACTTGCGCCAGCCTCCGGATATCCTTACGGAGGAATAGGGCCCACGTTTGNCAATTTATGTCTAAAGTACGCTCTCGGGCATCTAAATTCATATTTGGCTGTGTACAACTAATCGCCTTTTCGCTCCCTGGAACGTTGCCTATGGCGTCGCTGCAGTTGCTCTACCACTTGCATAGCCGGAAACCTCTCTTGCTTAGCGCCAATCTTAAGTGATCTGAGAAGAGCATTGCTTGCTCAGTATCGTCAAACGATGCTAAATAGTCATTGACGTAAAAATATCGTTTAATTGCACATCTTACCTGATCATAGTCTATGTCTGTGAATGATTAAACCGTGCGGCGTAAGTCGTAGTTTGCACAAAACGGCGACAAGGTGGCAGTAAATGAGTGAACTAAAGTTCTGTATTCCTTTGGTTGTTGATTGAGATCTCCATCCGGCCACCATAGGAACCTTAATGCCCCCGAGTCACGTTCAGCCACCCTAAACTGCAAAAGCATCTCTTGTACGTCTGCTACTTTACCTAATTGAAAGCGCAGCAGTACTCCAACTAAGTTAGCTACGATATTTGGTCCTGAAAATAAGTGTTGGTTTAGACAACTTCCTTGATAGGTGGCTGCACAATCAAAGGCTATTCTAACCTTTTCAGCTTTCTTCGGATTTACCACCGGATGACGTGGTATAAACCTTCTGAGTCTGTACGCGACCTCCAGCTGATGGTCAGGTACGTAGTCAAAATAGCCCCTTCGAAATTGATAGTTCAATAAACTATTGTACCTGTTAAAAATTTTGAATCTCGTATAAACCTTCGTTTCAGGTATTCTATTATTTCAATAAAGTCCATAAACCGGTACCGTCCACCACTGGATACGATCCCATCTACCACCTCGGCCCACGTACGTTGTAAACGTTTCGGCAATTGTGTAACTAATGACTCCAGCGCGGGTATGGAATCCAAGTGGGATCCACATCCCNTTCCTCTAGAACGACGTAGCAGCTTCACAATTTAATACTGCGCCTGCTCAGAACCTCGCTTGTCCCACTCGATTCCGCTGTCTTAGCCAGAAAGTCTTTTACCACAGCCCTGACTGCATCGTGCGGTTGATCGAATAATTTATCGAGTATCACCCTGGCCGTATGTTACCCATCTTTCTCTGTCATTAGCATGCACGGTTAAATTGCCTCTTTAGCTACTCCCTTACAGTGGTGTAACAGATAAACCAGTTTTCTACCTTCCCCACAAAAGAGTCTAGCAAAGAAGGCGTCGAACTGCCGTTTGAGTCGCCAATCTTCTGCAACGTTTCAATCAAAAGAAATGAGTTTCAGCCGCGAGAGTTCTAAGCCATAAAGGCTGTCATTCCTACGTGTAGGAAGTCCTCTTACGTCTCTACTAAACTTTACTTGGGGCACACCCTCTCGTTTATAGGTTTCTACTCTTTCCTTTCAGCTTGCATTGTAACACCGGGATGCTGTGTTTTCTGCATTGCTGTTGCACTTAATGTCCGCAAGTGCCAGCTTAGCTTCGGCCTCGCACAGTTGTTGTCGGAAGACGACTTCCGTTACCTCATATTCTAATCTGTGTCCATCCCTTAGTAACCGTGGTTCTACTTCTGCCTTTTTCATTGCAGACCTCGTGCTGCGGTGTGATCCTCCTAAGGATGACGCAGCGCTCGAGCCCTTGAAGATGGTGGTTTCTTCATCTTTTTTCTCACCGGAGGAGGTTATTCTGACAGAGGTTGATTGACCAGGTTGACATGACATTAAGTTCAATTTGGGAGCAAATTTTGAAGACAAAAAAACAATGTAGAAGAGCTCACCGAACGTAATTTGACCAAGGGTTCAAACTGTAACGGCAATCCGGACAAAGTTCAGTACGAATGGCAATGTCTCGACTTCGACTGACCAAATTTCCATCACGTAGGAAAACAGTTGAACGACATTTGAAATTTCGTTTCTATTATAGGCATACATCAGTACATAATTGTGACTTACGAAACCGGCGTAGGTTCCAGTTACAGAAAGACAATCAATGCAGCAAACCACGGAGCGAGACCACAAAGATACCGAGTGGGTAATGAGGAGGCCGATTAAAACAACTCTTAAACGTTGAGATTATAAAAGAGAAATCAGAGAAAAGAAAAGTAAGATAATGGACTTAGAAAAGTAGTGTGTACGAATGCTGTTACAAACCGTCACATTCTGTACGTGGGGTGCGCGGTCTCACCTCCCTCCACTTCTCTTGTATGCTGCAGCAATTGGTGTACCACAATGATAGTGTCTACTTGAGCATGCCTGCTGGATCGGAAACTTATCTCCGGAGGTTTATTGAACGTAATGCCCGAGGTGTTACCCCTCATTGAAGTGGGGGGTTACGGCTGTGGTCGTGGCTCCTTCTACTTCCCAATCCATTTCGCTTTTCTCCCGGGTTGAGTTTTATCGTTATTTCAAAAGCCACCTCTTCCTCCAAAGATTCATTCTCGTTCGCTTTTAGAGTACTTACTCTCCGTTGCAATCGGAGAGCTGGGGACGTTATATCTGCTGGGGATTGTCGCCGAAGTAACTGGTTCCTCACAGCTCACCTTGTCGTCCTTCTCCGTACTGCTAGCGGCAACTAAGTTTCTTAGGTGCGATGGTCCACCCCGTGTTTCTGGCGTGTTAGACCTTACTTTGCGGATCGTTGCTCTCTTCATACCTCTTCTGTAAACCCTCTATTTCGTTTGGTTTTGCAGGTACATTTTTGGTACTTTCGGAATGGATTTGTTTAAAGGCTCTCCAATCCTTGGCATGCAAAGTACTTTGTCTTTGATGTGATGGCCGCTTACATTAGGCCCTATTCTGACTAGGTGCATCACCCTGATAGGTCCATTGAAAGTGATTATTATATGCCACTGATTAGTGTCCTTGATCCTTGAAGCTCTTGATAGCAGTGGATCTCTTATGTTTTTGTTTGGAAAAACCTCCAAAACAGGCCTTGGACTAGGTGAGATTTCCCCTTTTCACATGCCAAGTTTATGTCATTTGGTGTTCGGGGGCAATCATGCTAGCTTAAAAAATGTTTTGCACATGGCTATGCTGAGCTTCTCGCCTCGGCATTGCATTGTTTATAACTGGTTCCACACAATCATGCAAAGGCAAGTTCTTATTCTTTCCCACCGAAACTACACTGCTCTTTTCAAGCAACTTAAGTTCTCTCTCTAACTGCTCAACTCATTGCATCTTCTCCAAGTAGTTAGGCTAAACCTCCGCTTTAACCACAAGATCTGTTTCCAAGCAGAAATAAAGGTAGCTTTTCGTGCTAATTATAATTCTCGCGTGCCCTTAGGACAGCGTTAAGTTGGCGGTGAAAATGATCGACTTAACCATTTAATGCTGGATAGTGGGCTGTAGTTCAAATGCGTGTCGTACCCAGCGTACGCGTTAATGAGCAGAAAAGACCGGACTCAATTTGTTGTCCTCTATCGGTGGTAACCGTCGAGGGACAACCGTATAAAGCTCCCCACCGTTCAACAAATCGTCGAGCTACTGTTTGGACCGTGATTGTAGAGATGGAAGTAGCTCCGGGTCATCTTGTGAACCCATCAACGCAAGCAAGTATAGGCGTATACCCCTGTGACGGTGGTGGAAGTTCAACAATGCCAGTGCGCACAGGGCAAGAAGAAACCCCTCCTGTCTCTTCAAACTTCTTCGCCATAAAAGGTAACCCAGTTCCTCTAATCTAACCTTGAAACCTCCTGATGCCTCCCCAATTACCTCACCTGAAGAGGTAGCAAGCACCTTCCGAACTCACTTCCAAGGTATTTTCAACTTCACTCCACCTACTTTCTTTCCCTCTCGACAGCCTAGGTCAGGTATAGCCCCCTTAGAGCACTTCATTGTTCAGACCGAAGAAGTACTCAAACTTCTAAAGTCACTAAACCCTTATAGCTCAATGGGCCCAGACGAGGTCCAATCCAGAGTACTCAAAGAGACAGCAGCTGTTCTAGCAACAGATTACGGGCGGCTGATTCAGAACTACCTAGATAAAGGTGAATTCCCTGCTGCCCGGAAAAAGGTAATCATATCACCGATCTACAAAAAGAGACCACGGCATCACGCCAGTAGTTACAGACCCATATGTCTAACTAGCGTCCCCAGTAAAAGTTTTGAACGCCTCATTACGAGACATTATTGAACACCTGAAGGAAAACAACCTTCTTTCTCCCTTTCAACACAGTTTCGTTCTCGGCAGATCACGCATTTCCAATATGCTATATGTCATGGGAACTTTAACCCAGGTCTTCGATGATGATAAAATCTCATTTGCAATCTTCATAGATTTGCCAAAGCCTTTGATCGAGTACCACATTCTCCACTAATGCGCAAGCTGGTAATGTATGGTATTAGAGGCGGGCTTCTCAATCTTCTAGGCAGCTTTCTATTCTTGCACTCTTTCTCTGTTAGGGCAGGAACCTCTTTCTCCAACTCTTTCTCGAGGACAATAGGTGTTACCAGGGATTCGTTCTAGGTCCACTCCTTTTCATCCTATACATAAATGACCTCCTGTGCAAAATCCCAGTCCACATTGATATCTATGCTGAAGATGTCACAATCTGGGAGAGTGACACTTCAGCAGTGCAGGCAGCTATGGATATCACCAAAGCATGATCATCAGACTGGAGCCTACCAATAAATGATGACAAATGTGTAAGTATGTCCTTTGGCAAGGGCTGCGCGCACACCTTCAATACATGCAACACATCACGTCTTCAGACTGTCAACCAGCATAAGATCCTTGGATCTGGCTATCTAACTCTCTATTTTTTTCTTGCCACCACCAAAAAGCCCGAAAAAAGGCTTTTGGGATACTGAACTTTATCGAGCGCTCCTTACTCGCTTTGATAAAGAAGACTTTCAACTCTTATATGGCACCTATGTAAGACCGCTATTAGAATACGGAGCCCAAATCGCTCGTTCTGGGCTTTTGGGTGATCGTAACTCCCTCAAACGAGTTCAGCTAGCAGCCCCAAAGCTAGTCTCAGGTCTCTTCCATGTTTTATACCCCATTCGTCTCACCACACTGAACCTTTATCCCCTAAACACCCGCCGCCTTCTAGCGGACCTTTTTCTTCTTTACCATTTACTCTCCACAAACACGACCAACCAGTTTTTCACCCCATTTAGCTTAGATACTCTTCGTGATCACAGCAAAAAGCTGTTTAAGCCTCGAACCCGCACCCGAGTTCGTCAGTGGTTCTTTACCCACAGAGTCATTCCATTATGGAACCGCCTCGCGCAAGAGGTTGTTGACGCGCCTCCAAAGAGCATGCTCAAACACAAGCTCGATATATTCCTTGGTATTAAACACTACCACCAACTCCCATTAGTTGCTCTCTCTCGATCCGTTCATTTATCTCTCCATCCATGGCGTTCCCGTTTTAAATGCATTTATTCCAACTGCATTGAGTCATAATTTTTGTTGATGTTGTGTATTTTTGTGCATGCAAAAACAAACAGAAATAACAAAAAAAACTAAAACGAAACGGAAACATATGGAAAAAAGAAAAACCTTTTGAAAACAAAGTGTCATAAATTTCCTTCGTGTCTCTAGGCGTGCATTATGAGAATTTTACTTACGTGCATGTAAAAATGTGTTCATTATCCAGATGCGCATAGCTGTGCACTGCAAGCAGATACTGCACCCCTTCTCTTTACCCTTTCAGGTTCCTCCCTTCAATTACCTGAATCCCCATTGAATCCCCCTGACTAGTGAGTCGTGCTCTCGAATTCTCGTCAGCGGGCATTACTTATCAATCAAAAACCGACAAACCAAGATCCGGATCCATTAGGCTTAGCCTCGAACCCGTGAAATACTTCAAAACTTCAAGACTTCAATTCGTCCAGTGAGAACGGAACTGAACAACTGAAGATACGTACGCCAAGTGCAGTTTGAATTTTGACGTGCTCTGCTATAAACTATTTATACTATTCAAGTTTAATATCTACCGGTATTTCACTTATTATACTCTGCCTGGGTTAAACCAAGGCACTTTTTATGATTCAGTGACCGATCAAAGGTCACTCAGTTTTACAGAATTCGTTGGTAGTAATTAGTTTTGTGTAAACTGTATTGTTTACTGCTTTGTGTGGTACATCTGTGTTCCAGTTTTCCAGTTTTCCGGTTTTTAAAGTAATCATTTTTATCCGTGTTAAATTTTTAAATGTCTTCACCTTTCAGACGCCTGCATGTAGTGAGGTAAACGAGTGTGGTGGCTGTAGAGAGTATGCGGATGAGGGTATTCAGTGCTAACGGTGCCATCTTTGGTATCACAAGCGCTGTAGTAACCTGACAAAGAAGTACTACAACCTATACGCGATACCTAGATCCCTGAGATGGATCTGCGTCCACTGTATTCCGTTGATAGGGGAATGCTCACGCATCCCAGGGACAAAGCAGTGGGCAACACCGTCCGGTTGGAGTAGCCTAAGTAAACAAAATCCCGGGTGCCAAAAAGAAAGAAAGAAAGAAAGAAGGCCGTAAGGAACTCAGAGAATCAGATGCCAACACGAAAGGAAAAACTACCGCATTAGCTCAAGAGAGGGACGCAGTGGGTATGGCAAGTATAAAAGCCAGGTTGGAACGGCTTGAAAAAGAGCTAAAACTCCTGAAAGAAACTAATCAATCAATCCTAGGAAGGGCTAGGAACATACTTCAGCATGACTGCGGTGAGCCCGTGATTAGAAGCTCCAAGTCTCGGCACGAAGCGAACCGGGAGTATGTGCAGACCGTCCTTAGGCTAGCCGGGATGCCTACCAAGGCAGGAATTATAAAGTGTTATATGGTCGGACTTTGGGAAGGTGAAAAGGCCCTCTGGCCCTGACCTATATTGCTGGTTCTCACCAGCGTGTATGCGAGAGACCGCCTATTGTCCGGAGCATCGGCAATAGAAAACATCACCAGGAGCGGCATAATTGTCACCCCAGATAATGGTCCGATGGTCCGTAGAACCAATTGTCCACTCATCAGTGGACAGGAAGTAGGGCCGTCAAAAAATGCAGCAGTCAAGCTAAGAAGAGTATGAGCGCTTAAAAAAACTAAATCGACGACTAACCCAACGAAGACCCAAGGTCAGGTGTGCACACCAAAGGGCACACACGGACAGAAGGGTTCGCCGTTGAGTAAATCAACGCCAAAACCTGAAGGAAATCCGTTGCGAGCGTTGATGAGTAGAGAAACGAAAGCGGTTGGAGCGAAGAAAATAACCACCGCATCAAACTCCGCGGCTGCTACAAAACTAAAAACTGTAGCACACAAATCCGTTTCGTCGGAGAAAGATAATCTCAGGAACCGAGCGCAGGGAACCTCCTCCGACGAAAAGGTGTCTGAAGACCGCAGCTGGGCAACAGTAGTATCGAATGCACCGAAACGTTGGCCAGGATTGGACACAATTACCAGTCCCGGACGTCAGGACCTAGAGGTCCTCAAAACAAAACGCGCTGCAGGCTGGTTATATCTTGGATAGAGGAGACTACCTCCAGCTGTTACACAACAAAAAAAGGAGTTCTCCCTCGGGTATTACGCCCGAGGACTCCAAGAGTATAAAAGAGCCGCAGTCGGAAAAGCTACAAGCAGACAGTATTGCCGTCTGGTATACTGACGCTTGTAGTATGCGAGGAAGTTGGGGCGAGATTGCAGCACGCTCCCAGGGATCCGAAATCATCGTTATCACGTAATCCTGGTTGCAGGAATTACAAGTTGCAGCCGGCCTAGGGTGCTATACTACTACTAATAATAATAATGGTATATTTCACGAAACCCGTGAGGCATGCTTGTGCGCATGATCAAATGTACAATAATATAAAATTACAGTGGGGATAGTAAGTGATAGTACAGAGTTTAAGAATCCAATTTGCAAGCTGATATAGAAGTTACCATAAATGTGCTGTTTTCCGTGAAAACGGAACACAAGATGGACAAAGGTTATAATATGTAACACAGAGGGTGAATTGTTATGGACAACGAGCAAATGAGAGTTTCTCTTATGGAAAAAAAATTTGGCAAGACCCACAGATTGAGAAAGTCGTTCAGGAGAAAACCAGATGAAACGAGTTCAGCAGCAGGCATATAGCGAAGATGAAACATGTGGAATATTGAAAAAAAGACTGCAACGGAGCTGGAGAGGAGCAGATTTATACGAGGAGAGGCGCACAATGGATTATAAATAAAGGGTTACAAATGTCCATAATGTTCGAAATTTTTCGGAACCAAGGAACGAGGGGCTTCAGGGCATAACCGTGGACGAATTGTGTGTTTTTAATTATTTATATTATTTAGGCGTAGGTCACTTTGATGTGGGACTGACTACACGCTAGACACCCAACCTGAAAACACCATGAGGTGAGGCAGGAGGTGCGATCCACAACCTGGTCCGGAATGCGGACGCATATAGTCAAAGCGGTGGAAACGGCCGCGCCCAACAACCCTTGCCGGAGCCAAACCGTCCATTGAGGGTGTAGACCCCAAGCCTTCGGCAGGCCCAAACCAACCGAATCTGGAACAGAAGGGTGATGCACAACAGTCTGAGGTAATACCCAGCTAAGAAGAGATGAGGGGAAACAGAGCATGTAACGACAACTAAGCAGTGTAGAATAAAGCAAGGAAGTAGTCAAACCAATAAATATATAGGGTTTAGAAAGTGAACACAGCTACCTGGTGAGCTTGTGGCACGTTGTTGAGACGAGTCAGTCGAGTGAAAAGGATATGCGGCAGGATCGATTAGACGACAGTGGTGTACTTATATTTGTTAAGCCATCCCTCCACCGGTGGGATAAAACTGGTCTTAGCGACCCCAAACATCCAAGCAGTATAATGCTGTGCCCAACTGGGAAGAAGGCAGATAAGCAAACTGTGCGTCCACCGTGCTCCTCTTGCGACGCTCTGGGAAAATACTGAGCTTTTGCCGGTTATGCAAGAAACCCTGGCTAGCTATCAGAGATTTCTCATAATAGGTGACTTCAACTTCCCGGAGATATCCTGGGCACATGGATCGACGACTTCAGGGTCTCAAGGGAAACGTCTTCTGAAGTGGCTACAGGAAAGCGCTCTTTCACTACATGTCGCGAGAGCAACGAGATACCAAGGGCAACAGCGACCCTTGCTGCTAGACCTAGTTTTCATAAGGTACAGCTCAGACATAACTAGTCTAAATATAAAAGAAACGTTGGGCGAAAGCGACCACGAAGTTATTCGCTTTAGACTAAGGGTTATCTATCGTAGGCACGGACCTACCCTTATGCGTCTCTATGGCGGCCTAAAAGTCACAGAATTTTTACAGGTTGCGAATATCACCAACTGGTACCCGACGTCCCCGGAGTTGGCCGTGCAAGATACGTGAAACGTAGTTAAAGGAGTGTTAACCTCACAGAAAGGTTCGCGCCACGAACCAGACATAGACCAATATGGTGGAAACCCGGGATAGAGATGGCGCTGAAAATCCGCCGACAATACTGGGATTGCTTTAAGCTTTATGACACTCAACAAGCCTGGAGTGCCTACAAGCGGCCGCGCAACAGATGTCAAGAACTCCAAAAACGTGTCAAATACGAATTCCAGTTTAACTTAGCACGAGGTATCAAAAAGAACCCGAGAAGCTTCTATGCGTATATGCAAGCCAACGCACGCACACGGGAGAGTGTAGGAGCACCAGCTTTGTCCGATGGAGGCATAGCTAAGTGTAACCGCAATAAAGCGAAAACCCTACCTTAGTTCTTCAAAAGCGTTTATAGAACCCTAACCAACTTGGCTGTGTGTAAAGGAAGTCATGTCTTACCAATCTGCTTGTATTCCTAGATGAAGTCACTCAACGTATGGATGAAGAGAGAAATGAACAAGTATGTTACTAAAACTTCTGTAAAGCATTTGGCTCCGTCAGCCATCGATTGTTGGACTTCAAACTTCGGAGCCTGGGCATAACACGTAGAGAAAGGGACTAGATTGTAGACGTTTTGAGTAATCGCACCTTCCGGGTCAAGGTGAGTGACTACATTTCTAAGTATGAGATGGTTACAAGTGGGGTTCCCCAGGGCTCAGTGCTAGGCCCCTTTCTCTTTCCCATGCTCACCAAAGACCTGGTACAGGATCTTCAAAATCCGTGGTTTATGTTTGCTGGTGATGTCGAAATAGCAGGGTTAAACCAGAAAAGGGACATATAGGTAGTCCATCGATGGCCGGTCGAGTGGGACATACCTTTGAATCTAAACAATTGTCGGCTCTTAGCAATGAGAGGTGGAGTATACTCGTGGAATGGAGCTCCCATGCAGCAGGCTCCGAAGATGTGGGACCTATGGGTTGTTATAACCCAGGATTTTAAACCATCAACTCAGTGCTCCAATGCTGCTAATCAGGCTAGGGGGCAGCTGTTCAGGTTGTGCGCCATAGTGACATGCATAAACCCTGCGGTTTTTGTCCCACTGTATAAATCAATTGTTCGTCCACACATGGAATGATGTGTGCAAGCGTGGGCACCGTATTACAGGAGGGATGAAGCGTGCTCAGGGCGAATGCAACGCCTAGCCACCCGAATGGTGACTGGGTAAAAGGGGACAAGCTATGAGCAGCGGTTGAGAATCTTGAGCTCTTTTCGCTGGATCGTAAGCGAGTGAGAGGAGATCTAATGGAGACTTTGAAAATTGTAGGAGGTCTATCGGGACTCAACCCAGATGACTTGTTCAAAATTTCTCGTGTTCAATATACGAGAGGTCATAGCTTTAAAGTTCAGCAGAACCACGCCAGGTTGGAAGTACGGGCAAACTTCTCAGCACACAGGATCATACCTATGTGGAACAGGTTACACGCAGAAGTGGTCAACTTCGCCAATTTTAACGCCTACAAGGTAGCTCTTGACGCATTTTGGTCAGCAACGTTCCGCAAAGCTAGTATTGAGAATAAAAACATTAGGAATAAATTCTACTTTAGCTAGAGGTTTGTGAAGTGGTGTAAAATCGGGCTTGAATGATGGAATTATTCTAAAACTGACTGTCCTGTCACATGTGATCTGTGTATACGAACGCATCTGAACTTGAGCTCTCTAACCAATGAGATGAGGAGATATCCTTACTTGTTTTACTCCCTTTCAGCATACTCCCAAGGGGTCAACGTTCTGGAAACGGGGATAAATTGAGAAGATCAACTGTACGCAGTGTTTGGAGCTACTCCCATCCGCCGACAACACAACGAACTGGACGCTCGATTGGCAAGAGCCATATTCGTCCTGTAAAAACTGAACTGAACTGAACTGAAAGCGGGAATTCGAAGCAGGGTTGTGTGTAGTGTACAGCCCTTTATCAATCCCACCGCCTTTGTCTTTCTCTCTCCACTTTTGCCTTTCAGAATATACTCACTACCTGCGAAACGAAAACAGAAACATCAATCAAGAGATGAATCGTGAGGCATAACACTGAATGCTATTGACTAAAAAGACCGGCTGTTTTTTGGTTTCACTGGTTGTACATAATACAACACACGCACGCCTGGATAGGCAGATTGTACCGTTTCCGTTTTGACTCCTGTGACTATCGTCAATACACGTCATCTCTCGACTTTGTGTTCTTCCTTATGGATTCATACGACGATCGTTATTTCGTGTGTGCGCAACTAATTTCTGCGTCTCTTTTTCAGCCAGCTCGATCCTGGTATAAACAACGATTGTTCGACATTGTTCGACAAATTCAGTGAGTCTCGTTCATGCGCCCTCCTGTTCGTATACTACTAATCAACTATACGCAGTTTTGAACCTAGTCCCATAAGCTGACAGCACAACGAACTGGACGCTTGATTGGTCGGTGCCATATTCGTGCTGTGAAAACTTATCTGAACTGAACTGACTTTAGTAACACCAAGGCTAGAATGGGGGCTTGAGCTGGGGGGCTATCGGCATTCTACACGAACGCCTGCAGCCCAGGCAACAAGTGGAGAGAATTAAGGACTATAACCGTATGGTCCGACTGTATTGTGATTGCCGAGACATGATTACACGAGGCCATCACAACGGAGAGCCTGCAACTCACCAGGTACTGCGCGTACAGGCCTGACAGGAAAGATGGTAGGGGTGGAGGTGGGATATTGTTCCTTGTTTCGGACACCCTAGATCAGGCCGAGGGCGATCACATGTCCACGCCGAATATCCAGTAGCGCTCATGCACCATACAATCCCCGAAATGCAAAATGACGGTAGTAGGTGTCTACAGAGCACCCCTCTCAGATGAGGAGGAGGATGGCCAACTGTGCGACTATCTGATCAATGTAAGCAACCATGCGGAGCGGTTGATCACCATGGGAGACTTCAACTCTCCGGAGGTAGACTGGGAAAGCCTGTGGGTCCCTCGCCCTGGTTTTGGTGGAAAATTAGTGGACTTGATGACAGTGCTACTTCTGGTGCAGCACGTCAATCAACCCACTAGATGGCGGAACGGGAAAAGGGCTAGCATGTTGGACCAAGATGCCGCAGGATGTGGAACAGCTTGGGGTTTCTGCGTCCCTAGGGCGAAGTGACCATAATGTACTTAGGTTCCACATCAGGAGTAAACCCCCACCGGTCTCGCACAAGCTCAGGAAGGACTATAGGAAGCTGGATGTCCCGACGCTCAGGCAAGCAGCAGAGGCAATTCAGTGGACAACAGATGGCCTCCATACTGTGGAGCAGGAGTGGCAGTTATTCGAAGACAGCATCTCCCGGCTCACGGACGTTTTCGCTCCCCGAAGAAGGGTCAGAAGAGGAGGCCGGCCGCCTTGGTGGGCAAAAAAGGTAGTCAGGGCACAAGCCATAAAGCGGAGGGCATGGAACTGTCTCAGGAACATGGGTAGCCATCGTCAGCACCTGCGTTATGGGGCGGCGATAGAAAGGACACTTATGACTCAGAGACACTTCCACAGGAATTACGAGAGTAAGATTGCTCGCAATGCCAAACAGCGACCAAAATCCTACTACAACTACGTGCAGTCTAAGGCTCACTTTAGGGTTGCGGTTGGTAATGTAGTAAATGCAGACGGTCTTAGTACAGCCTCCAGCAAGGAGAAGGCTGAAGTTCTGATGAGCTTCTTCGAGAAGGTCTACTTAACGTCCCTGGGAGGGCCGTTACCTGACATCCTGCGTGGACTCCCTAAACAGCGCATGGCCCCGTTTGTATTAGAGCAAAGGAGGTCTGTGCGGCTGCTGCTTTAGTATAGTCATTTTCCGTGTAGCCCTTTGGAGAGGGGTATTATCTGGGTAAACTTTTA
>UZAN01048024.1:11734-25031 GCA_900618425.1 Echinostoma caproni | reverse complement strand
AAGAATAATGGGAATTCTCGGATTCTGGAAAGGGGTGGAAACATTTCATCTACTCACTTGATCATATTCAGCGTCGAAGCAAAGGAGCTGGTGCTCTTTTGCAAAATAGTCACGCTGTTGATCATTGTCTGTAATCGGTCGACCGGATCCAATGCAACCCAGACGGACCGCTGGTACACCGGGCGGGTAGAAGCGTGACAAGTGTTCCGGAATGTCAGGATGTTTTATGTCGAAAGTGACGCCCTCATCAATCTGGTTACAGGGAAGAGATCAGCGGGCGAATCACCATTAATTGACAAAAGAGGGTAATTGTTTCAAAAGAAAAATTATGAACTACCAAGTGGTTGTGTTGCACAATTTGCACAAGATTATTAAGCCATAAAACATATCGCGATCAGGCAAAGATGAAACGAAGGACAACCTAAGAAATAAATGAAATAGAAGCGGTGCCCACCCGTATTTGTCTTACGAATCGCGTTTCATTGTCCCTTACGGTCTCAATGTGAAAGATTCACTTAATGACGAAATTCGCTAAATTCGGTGCGGGTATTTGTCTGTGCAACAGTCTATGCATGCTGTGTTGTTTTCTTTTAGGATCGGCTATACAGAATTTCAATGAACAAAAAGCATGATGTGCGATGGTCCACAGGTAACAACTTTCCGTGTTCCGTGGCGAAGTCAAAAAAAGTGAACCGCCAAAGTTCGTTATTCTCAGAATGCATCAAACGAACAGGTAAGTGACTTTAACATACACAGTTCAATAAAAAAGAATCTCCAGCTGAAAATATATCCAGGAAGATGAAGAAGAGAACTTTCCACGATCTAGTTGATTGCTCGATAATAGGAAGAAATGGAATCAAAATTTTTAATTACAAATCTCAAGTGATCTGGTTCACGAAGATAGAGCATAATCCTAAGCAACATCCAGAATATACGATCTGGCTCACCTTTAGTTTCAATTTATCCGTTTCAGCTGAGGGTCGAGTAAAGTCCACTGCCTCATCGGCAGCAAAGCGATCCATGCTAGTCTGAAGAATATGAGACCATTCACATCGATCGGGGACTGACTCGAAACGATCCAGCACTCGATCCACACAACTGAGGAGACTGGTATCACGAACAGCATACTTCTTCAGAACGTATTTTAGAGAAGCCGCTGGCTGGGGTTCACTGTCAGTGGAATCTATTAACCGATCGCAATAAATGTACACTGGATCCTGACAAATATCACCCGGCTTCAGAGCGTTGTTTGAGTGATGGTTCCCATTGCCGTTGTTGTTGTGATTGCCTGAAGGGCTGCGACAACCGGTGCACCATTTGACTGGAGCACTGACAACCACATCACCCAATCTGGAATGCTTCTCGAATTCGTATACATGGGGCACACTTCCACCCACACCAACGAGAAATACATGTTGCACCGCTTGGAATGCACCTGATTGTTTACCCAGATAATGCGGAGGGATTAAGAAACTCTAATGGTAGATTTTTATTTCAGTATCGATTCATATATAAAACGGAACCAAAAGGATTAATAAAGACCATACAGTATATACTTTATGTATACTTTACAGTATATATACGGTATACTTTATGTAACCTAATAAGACCATCTTAGTTTCCATATTTTCATTGAGAGTAACAGCACCATTGCCGAAAATTATACCTCGTTATTTTGATGTGGCAAAACCATCGCAAACGTTCGATCAAATTTGCGATTCAAATTGTGCATCGCTGATTTGACTTGGGTCAAGCAGGAAGCGGTAAGGTCAACCAAAGACACGGTATGCATAACCATCTATCTGCCGCACCTTTAAATTTGAATATTTTGCCCGAATAATTTAGCCTTCTGATCACATATATAGGCTCATCTCAGAAGGATCTACATTTAGATACTTTACTGAGAAAGTTCTGCTCAATATCTTCTCTTGGCAGGGGTTTTACTGAAGAGTCAAGAAGCCTCACTCTAGGGTAAGAAAACGGGCTAACGAGCCATGGGTTCGCCTAGAGAAGTTGGTACAGCCTAATTTCAAATCAACTGCAACGAGGAGTATGATCTACTCTGGTCAGAACAAACAAGCAATACAAAAGCTCACAACAACAGCATTTTGAATGACATTTCTACTTGTTGTGGTCTACAACATATTTGACATTCGGCCAGAATTGAAAACCCAAAAAACTGATACCAAGAGTCGAATGTGCTTAGAGTTCCGACGGCGAACCAAGTAAAATACTGTAGGTGTACCAAACAGGAGGGACCACAAAACAAAAACAGTATCGGAAATCAAGAGGAGTGGATGTTGGGTGGTCTAGCGGAACACTTGAGTTCACCAAAGGTACTCATCAACGATTTGCTGAGCGATGAGTGTAAAAACTGTTTATGGATTTAGGTCAAGTTCACATTTGAATTAAGCTCTGTTAATGAATTCCGATGTAGTATCAAACATAAAAATGCACTTTTGGTTAGAGTGTTGAGGAGGACGGAAAATGCAGCAAGAGTATGTTGCCGAAAACTACTTTTTGGAAAGGAACGTTTTGAAAAGTAATAAGTCAAGCCAATGCATTGTCTGTAAATATAACTGTTCAACAGAGGCAGCTTCAGTGAACAAAGAATAGTGCTTGAACTTACCCAGCAATCGAGTTGTGATACTTCCAGAGGAGATTTTTGCTTGTAATTCCCGACCGACCATCGGCAACTTGGTGGATATCACACGATGGGGTCCAATGTTCCCAATAGTATACACATTCGACTCGCCTGGAAATGAACAAGGATCAAATTAGGGTTTTGTGTGAAGCGATTTAGATTTAGACAAAAAAATTAAAAACCACAAAAACTCACCACCTTCGGTTTTATATCTCACAAAGGTCGTCTTTTGTTCGATCATGGCATCTACAGCCAATTTTTCGCAAAGTAGATTGGTAATGATCGCAATCGTGGGCTTCTCGGAGGTGGATACTTGTTGCATGTGATTCGCCCCCTTAACTTCCTTGACCTCTGCATAGGGAGGGAGAATTAGCAAACTATTGATGAAATCATAGGCAATCAATGGGTATTAAAACGACCGTGACGGCAAACTTGAAGAGCACTGGATAGAAAACTAGAAATCTAAGATTAAGTTGAGTTTATAGGCTTTCGACTAATTTGCAAAACGTGGAAGCTGTCAATCAAAACAATCGAACGGGCGTGCGGGGAATCCTCAAAGTATCCTTGGTACAAAGCTCAACAACCAGGATATGTTGTGACTTCAGTAACCCCGGAAGAGAAGTATGACATCAGACCCAAATGGATAACTGACTACGATGGGATTGCGGACTGCATGCATAAATAAACTGCCGTCGAAACTAGACTACTCACTCCAGGATCCTGCGTGTTGGTCAATCCCCTTGGTTGTTCAGTGCGACTGGATAATATAGGAGCACGGGAGAATAAAAGTTCCGCCATCTCTTATATAGACTCGCAGCAACACATTCACACTTATTTCCGAATATTTAGGTCCAGTAATAAAAATATCATTTATTTCACTTCATCTAGCTTTATCGATCCTACAATTGTACAGTTGATTTTGGGAACGGAATCGTGATCAACTGAATTTTGTTGGGGGATGAACGAAAATGGAAAATTTGGATGCAGGTGGCGGCATTCGAACACGCAAACTATGGGTCGGTGTAATAATGACTTGGAGCACTTGAATGAAGCCGAGTACTGATTGCCATGATGTGCATTGTAATGTTCTGATACCAACCTGAGCTACAAACCACACCCATATTCAAATCTGTTGAAAACAACTACGGGAGTCTGACGCTCAAAACTGCCCGACGCTGGGAGTTGTTTGCTTGTCGTCAAGCTTCTACCCACGAACAGCTATTCTTTCTTCACGAATGTCTGCGACGAAACGTTTTACCTTCAAGTGTAAACCATAGACCACCTATCAATCACACAGAAGCGTGGATGATAGCGAGAGAGAATGGAAGGCGTATGGTACGTATCCTGATTACGGATGCCCACAACCGTATCAATAAGTACAAGAACGTAATAGAAAAAGAAAAATATTTGTTTGAACAGATAGTTGATAAAGAAACTCTCATACAAATCGAAGCGGCCATAAAAAGACGGGTTCAAAATTGTCAGAGGAAGAAAAAAACAGTCTTAGATAGGAAACTCCAGAAGCTTACGAAAGATATTGATGAAATTGGGGAAAGGGCATGGGTCCAAAACCTGTCATCTCGGAAGTTATCAACCGAAGAGGAGAACCTGCTCAGAAAAGGAATGAATTTCAACCTCGGGAACGCGACAACAAAGGAGTACCTAGCCGAACTGGAACATGTATTCAAATCACCTGGATTCCCAGAAGAGTTCAAGTCCGAGCTCAGACAAGTCATAGTCTCGGCTATGCACCACAAACGGCCGAACGCCACCCTCTCCAAACCAAGGAGAACGTATGCTAATAACGATTTACAGTGTATTAGGTCACGATTCGCGGTGACCAAATAATAAGAAGCGAGGTCATAACTTTTTCAGAGTATCAAGCACCTTGTCGGGCGGTTATGATCACGAGGACAGTAGGTAGAACTAAAAGTGGAAGTGTTGCGAGCGAGTGATCTGTATTGGATGATGGCGAGAACATTCTACTCTAATCAACATGAACAGTAAGTAACAGATCAGTGAAGGTAGCTCACAAAGACTGTCTCGTAAGATACAGCGAAAGTTTGCACATGAAAAAAATACACTGGATGAAAACATGAAAATACAAGACATCAATCGGACAAAATGTGCATCCACGCTAAATTAATATTCCGTGTTCGGATGATATCAGGATGACAGATTCACACACTCGTGACAGAATTTTTGTACAAACCTTGGTTTTGTAGATGAATTTTTCGACGGAACCCAATTTGACCGCTATAACGGCCCTCTAACGGGACGAATTGGACCAGATCACGCTCTTCCAGAGCTTTCAGCTGGAACTGAAGCAAGTTGCGATCGTCCACCTCCAAGATACTGAACAGGGGAAGAAAATTGGCATCATCGGGAGTTAAGATCACCACAAAAACATAGAGTAGTCGTTCAGAAGAAATATACGATAGTATAGATTGAAATTGATGTTTCATTCGTTGAATAATCGAATGCATGACAATTTTCAACCAGGACTGTGGCGATTATTCTGAGACTGAAAGTTTTGCGCCTCCCAGTTCGCTGTTTGATAGTTGGTGACCTAAAATTTTCAAGTCAGCTGAAATCTATACATAAGAACAGTGAATGCGATCGAATAAAAAAGTCTCGCTGTTCGCCCGGTGCTAATCGCGGCCACAAAACATGTGCTTAGTTGAGCGGCAGGTCGTAGTTTGCAACCAAGTCGTGCACTGCGAATTCACACATTTTCGCACACAGCACGCGCCTCGGCGAATAAGGCGCAATGAGCACAGAAATAACCAATCTGACAGGCACAACAATCTTGTGACTACATAACGCTTTGATACCCTGACCAGCGCTTGCAAGGAGGCTTCAAGGAGGCACCTCCGTTCGGATAAGTGTCGAATCTATTTACTTCGAAATCACTCGCTCTATAATGGGATGAAATTTAGTAGGACGTATGAAGGCAAAATATAGGGTTTATAAAAAAAAGGTTAGAAAAAGGGACCAACAGTTATGAGAACAAAGTCGTTCAGAACAATCATCTGATCATCCCCCAGATCGATCTGAGAACCAGGGTACTCAGTGAGCGCGTTAAAAAAGGGAGAAGTCCCTATACTACTGTAAACTTCATCCTCAAATTTCCCAGTTGGTTGAAAAACGGAACAAGTAGGATGAGTGAGTTTAGCGCATCGGGGGAAGAGGATTCAACCGAGAGATTAAGTGTTTGATGGTGTAAACGTAACAGATAAGGTTTTCTGTGCACGAAAAAAGCAAGATGACACAAAGGCATTAAGGAAGGTATGGTTTGAAAACTGTGATACGAAAAACCACTAGTTAAAGTGGGTGGAAAACGAAACCCTACTGATCGCTTTTCTCGCACTCAGATTCCGATGCACTCACAGGAAAACGAATTGACTACTCGCTTAATTACAGTCAACTACGTTTGGTGTACTGGAAATAAGAGGGACTAAATCAATATTCGGGAACCTCTACCCTTCCAACACACATTGCACTTGGGTTGACTGCTTTAAACGAGCGCATTTGTTCACAAATAAGCACCTGTCTGTGTGTTAGTCGCCGGACGTCCCTGTCTATATTATTGCTCCAGATGGCGTCTGGGGTCTGGAGACAAACAGACCATGCTTACATACACCGAAACGAATGAACGCGGACTGCGCTCTACCCAGTGCATGTGGCCATAGTGCGCAACACATGGCTTAGGACGATGGCAACTATTCCATGTCCACAGTAAACTGAGTAGAACTGCAGAAACGGCTGGACAGTGACCACCCACGCAATTGAGAAAAGATAAACAAAAAAGTGTGCAACTAAGATCGTTACGGCGTATGAACCGAGATTCAGGCCTATGTGAATCATTGCTACAGGCGTACCCTTCGAATATGAACGCGCAGAGACACAAGCACACGCACACACATTGATCCAGGCATACATACACACGCGCTATCGGATGTCATCACAGTCCCCATATTGATTGTCGCGTAGATCTGCCCACGCCGTATTCTATGGGTGACGAAAGGATAATCGGGGGAAGCACATTGACGCGCATTACTATTAGTCACCATGTGAATCTTGCTGATTCAATGAAAACAAAATAAACTTGAGAAAACGATGACTGCGTTAGGACACTGCATTATGATAGTCAAACTCCCAAGGGATCGGCAAATTATGCTTGTAACGTGTGCGTAGGAATGATTTACACCTAATTGAATTCAAGTCGAACAGGACCAACTGATTTTTATCATGGAACGAGGAAGTGGGCTAAAGCACAGCGGATTTTCTCAAACCGAATGGAGGTTAAGTCGAAATAAAGTGACCTGATCATCTGACCGATTGTCTAATGCATTTACCACCTCATCCCCACCTGTGAACGCCGATGTTCTTAGATGATTCATTGAACAAACACAGTTAATGATGCCAGATACGGTCGGTCCAGACGCCTCTCACCTGTGCACGTTCCCTATACCCCGCATTGGAAGAACTTTATACCATGACTGAAATGCGTTCAACTGACGCCGACAAAACGATTATCACTGAAGCACAAGGGAAACCCTAAAAGAAGTCAACGACAGATAACGTGAATCTGAGAGATGCGATAATAGTTAAACATCCTACAATTTTTTGTACATAGTCGGAGAATAATGAGACTGTGTTCTGAAAGAGGACGACAATTCATTCTTATCTGGAGGGTTAACCAGATCCGGGAAGCAAATAGGCAGTTGACGGTTGTTGTTGTAATCTACGTAACACATATGGGGGTAACACGTTCCAAACATTTTCACTGAGGATTACACGCCAGGCTGGCGAGCGAAACGCCACACAGGATGCGCATATAAAAACAATAACACGAAGGGTGTAAGAAAAGAATGCGTATTGTACTTTTTGCACAGATGCTTGCGTTGCGTTGCGTTGCATTGCGCAGGTCAGCCCAAATGCAAACGCGCCAACTGCGTGTCTGGTTGTTTGTTGCTAAGGCAATCAGATAAGATTAGAAAGCGGCCAAAATAAGTTCATTGGCAGCCTCTCAGAGCATATAGTTCACGATCCCCTGAGCCCAAAAATGACACTCACTAATAGATATGATTAACAATGTGCCTCGGAGAGCGGCTGATAAATGAAATGGACACGCAGAGAAGGAAAGAGAGAAAGGATGGTTTTGTGACTTAACATTTGTAAATTAAATATATGGAAAAAATGATCTTGCAAGGTGGTGTTTGAATCAATTATTTGATTTACTGAATATCAGGTAGGGTCTGTTTTGTTTTGTTCTGAGCGTGGGTCCAACTCCGTCTGCGTGCAATTGTTCGAAACGTGTTCACTACACCAGATACCAGTTTCTTTATGCGGACGTGATACAGACAGAGCTCATTTACATGTCCCAAACGTGGGGAGGGGAGGAATACATTCAAACGCCGCGTCGGGACGTTTCGTATTTAGAAACCAAAGATATTCACAAAAATACATATCCTCTAGAATAGCAAAAAGAAAATCTTTACAAATCAGTCTCATTATCTCTACGCTTAGTGATTCTTCCAATCAGTAGCAGTTACTTCAAGTAAACTTAGACATTTCCCAGAAAAACATGTCCCTGTGGTCCAGAGCACAGACCCAAAAATCAGGAGGTCGTTATTTCATGTGCTGTTTGTAGTGATCAGTCGAACGGGAACATTTCTAGATAAATCAACCGATTTCACTAACATCGCTATGTTGTTTTCAAAACGAGTTCAACTCGTAAGTTAAAGGCTGAAAAAACCGGTCGGATTTCCGAACCACAGCAACCCCAATAAGATTTTCAGCACGCCGACTAGTGCTGTCCTTCTTCAAAACCACTCTCAGCTCGCCTATCGATTAGTAAGTAGCACTTAGTTTCCTGTTGTTCATAATCGAAATAATCCAGGAAGCAGCAGTAACTCGAAGTCAAAACATGTACACATGCCAACGAATACAGTGAACACTTTCAAGTGATTCATGGTCACAGGCACATTGAGACTCTAAGTGATGGAAACAGGAAACTGGGGGTGGGGTGGAGACAACGAAACAGGTGTGTGTGTGTGTGTGGGAGGGGATGCGTCTGTGCGCGCGAACGTTCATGCAGACAATTGGGTCAATCTCTAACGCAGACAGCGGCAACAAAGTTTGAAGACAAACATCAGACAGGGGTTTGAGAAGAGCCCGACTGAGTGAAAACAGAAAGCAACTAAAGTAAGGATTGTGCTACAACAATGAAAAGGACCGTTAGAATGACATGACGAGTGAAATGGGATCCCAGTCAACTAATCAGTGAGTTCCTCTTATCGATAATATGGTATGTTTATATGGATATTAAAAGTACTTGATATGAATTTAGTTTTGCAATATTTTCGATTCCAAATAACCAAGTTTCACATCTTAGTAAAAAAAAATCATGAGACACAGTGATCATCGATCAGCTGCAGTGGTGTTTGAGTAGATGGCTATGTTGTCAAAACATTTGTGGATCCGTTTGATTCTAGCCCTTTCACTACGCTACACGTGAAGCTGTCACGGTTCGATGAGCGAACACTGGACGATACTCATAGCTAACTGAGGTGAAAAACAGGTGGCTGATGAACTATCTAACTTGTTCGTCAGTACTGAAGTGCGCGTCCAAAACAAAGCAACTAACTGATTTGGTGATCATGCATAGGGGAACTCTCTAGTTGGTTGTATTAACACGAACTGTGCATAAGAACGCGTGGAATCTGGAAGCAACGCCTGATGATATTCTAGCATTCAGAGAGCCCATTTCATTACTGGATTGCAATTAGAGCTTATTCGAGCCCGTTGTAACCGAAAAAAAGGACAACGGAGGTTGGTCCGAAACAGAGAACGTTAGGATAGCTATGCGAGTTATCTATTGTCTATGCCCAAACATGGTCATCGTGCAAGATCCATTCGGAATAGTTCGACAAGAAATGACCACTGAACAAACCAATGCACAAGCTTTCCATGGGGACAATGACTGTGTGACAGGTCATTTGCCATTGGCATGTGTGTCGGTCTCTGTCACTGCTAATTTTAGGACACAAAACCCTAGCAAATTATTTACCGGAGCAAGAAGTGGATTTTCCGGTTGCACTATCCTTTCAACCGGCCGTTGTATACGCTCCAGAAACAGACCAAGAGGTGTGCCGGGGTAAAAAAAATGTATACGGGTGATCATTCGACCGGTTGGGATAAACCGCCTTAGTCTTTCCGGTCCGTTTTAATTGAGCCCTGAAGCGAAGAGCATAACATCCGATGGGGAAAAAGCCAATTTATAGACCGCCAGTCCTAACTTGTCATGAAACACTCAATGATAAAAACATGGAATTTTCGGCTTAGTCATTCCAGGACTATTTGTTTTACAGTCGAATGCAGTAAGCTGGAAAGGCATCGTCTTGTCTTGAAATATTATCCCAATAAGAATAACAGCATCCAATAGCAGTACACAATAACTGATCTAACACAAACAGAGAAGAAAAGAGAGTGAGAGAGTGAGGTTAGATGACTCAAGCGTAACGACGACGATGACGACGGACCAAACACCCGATTAGTAGTTGCAACACTCAAGATTTTTTCAAACATCTTATGTGCAAATTCTGAACCTAAAATTAAACTAATGAAATGCACTGGTCTAACTGATACAGTGCTTTTTGTCAGAATTGGAAATCAATAGTCAGCACCAAGATAAGTGAATTTCTAAAGTGCCGGTTATTAAACGGTACTGGTTCATCGCAAACCAACAACGTCAGGGACTGTGTTGCACAAATTCAAACTCAAATGTAGAAGACGTTACGCCCATTATGCATTTAATGGAACAATAAAGAAGTGTGATAATTCTTTGTTACCTTCAAAACCCTCAAAACATAATTATCCTGAGTTACCAATCTCACACATCGCTACCAAATACGGATTATACAAAAGGAAAGAACTACAATGGTTACAAGAAGAGCAGATTTATTACGAAAAGGTTAATATGAGTGAATTTCACCATAAACAGAAATGTTGCTATAACTGCATACCGTTGCACAGTGATTTGCAGAAAACGTTAATTCAATCAAATGTTCGGTTACGGAAACAGACAGCATAATACCGGGAACTAAGAATGATCAACACGCTGGCGGAACAAATGCTTAGTTCTGCCCGACAAGAGCGAAACCAGCCCTGCCCGAAATCAGTGTATAGACACATTTTGGATGCAGTAGGCAGTTGTCTATCGGTAGCATAAGAAATAACGGTTTCCGCTCAGAAGCGTGAGACGATAAATCCGAATGTGCTATATGGGATACATGCAACATCAGTTAAACGCATTTGATACGAGCACAGTTTCACTTTTTTCAATGAACGCAGTTAAATCAGTTCAGTTCAGTTTGTACAACCACTAGTCATGCACCTTCGTGCGACGGTTTTGGGTGCTATCTTTTGGTTACCCATTTGGATGAAGAATAGGAGAAAGACAGGAAGGTTGAAAGCAGAGTCGAACAGAAAACGGAGAATTCCAGTGGTCTAGGGTTGCAAAGTAATTGAGAAGATGCACGAATGTCACTGTTTACGACACAGTTATATCACTCAGTGTCTCTAACCATTCGTTACGATCATCCCGAGCTCTCCATCCAGGCAGCCTAACGGGACCTATGAGACCCAGTACCCTGGTTAGGGATTTCATACCCTCGTGCCAAGTCTTAGCTTGACCACCTTTTACTTTTTTCTACCCACTACCTGCCTCGAAAAACATCGTACGCCGTGGCAACCTACTTGGTGACACGCGTAATACATGTCCCAACCAACGTAATCTATGCAAGTTGACCTCTCGCTCCAGTGGGCGACCGCGGGTACCGAAAACTCTGCACCTAACCTCAGCATTGCTCGTCGGGCTGTCCCGCCAGACTCCTGTAATGCTGCATAGACAGCGGTGTTCAAACACCGACAGTTGAATGATAATGAACTGTGCGGAAGTCCCAGTGAACGTATTTATTTCAAACAAATTAAGACCAGGCCGCATACAATCTCTGAACAGAGACCCAAAAGATGGAACATTAGTTTCCGAGCTACCATAGGCTCAGAGCGAGTTTCGGTCGACAACTGTGCACCGATTTCGACCTCCATCGGACTAGGGAACCACGAAAATGAAGAACAGTGGATCGTCAAAACTGCATACACTGGTGCACCAGAGATGACGGGATGGAGCAACACATACGGAGTGGTTTTTGGCCTACGGCCAATTGACTATAAGGACGTGCTTTGTTGTGACAAGTTCATGGGATTGGGCCGGAATCTAGCACAATCAAGCAGATGTGTATGTGTGTGCATGTGTGCAGTGAGTTGTACAATTGCGAAAGGGGGGTTGGGTATGAAAAGAGCAGAAGAACAGGTTGGAACCATGGAACAAGACAATAGGGGAGGTAAGAAGTTAAACGCAATCAACATTGTGTGTGTGTTGCAACCCGCTAAGAGCGTAGTCAACAGTCAACTGGTTCTGTCGACAGTGCCCCTACAACACTATAAATAACACACGGTAAATGTACGTGAAAAATTAGACTAAGTAGATGTACGACCACCACATATAGTCAGTTTTAGGCTATGGACTGAGTCTATAAGCGGTCGGGTCGATTGAATGTATATCACATCAGCGTTCTTTTTTCACATGGTGCTGGAATTGGGACAGGGCAAATGAACCTCGAAAAAAAAAACGATTAATCAACGGCGCTCACAGCAAACTAGTGAAACATAGGTCAATCGATATATACTGAAAAAACTCGACAAAAAATTAACCATTAGTCTCATGACTTCGGTTAAATAGATCGAAAACCGAACCGAAGTTTGACAGGAACCACTACGTGCAACCCAGAATCCTTACCGTTGTAGTCAAGAGAAATCGTTATTCATCAAACATTATGAGAATTCTAACAGCTAGAACAGTTCGAATAACTACGACTAAATAGTGGAAACCCGATCTAATACGCTCACATGATGCCACCTAATGGGTTTGTCGAGAGCATATTGTGTCACCAGTCGTGATCAATCAGTCATACGTGGACGAAACAGATTAGCCTCAGTCAATAAACATGCAGGAATACATTGCGCGGGTACAAAAATCTGATGGAATCTGGAGGTCTGACGAGCCGAATAAGTCAATTTGTACCATTTTAAACGTTTATTATCATCACTATCATCTTCTTACAGCAGAATANCAATGCATACAAAGTGGTGGTCTAATGCTGGCGTTGTTGGTCCATGTTGTCGGACGATCGATCCGTGAGAAGACGCGTTTGAATCCCACCACCAACAAATCACACTAATGGTAGACGGTCAGTATACCACGCGGCTAGTTTGTTGTCGTAGTGTCGTCCATTGGTCGGTTTGCTGTCTGAGTTCTATTCCAAATCTGTTTGAATCATTTCCAGATGGAGCAAATCTAGAGCGTCAATGCTTTCTAAGACACTGACAAAAGGTTCCGGTTCTGTGCTTGTCGCGCCTGGAGATGTTTTGGTGCATTCTCGTGTTCCCTTTAAAGTACCTCTTCCAATTATATTTGCATGGTCCAGTTCAAAAAACGTCATTCACTGCATCCATCAAATTTGAAAATTATAACCTCTCGTTTTGTTGTTTCCCCGTAAGGGCGTTCGCGTCTTCATTTTTCTACTA
>UZAN01048024.1:0-11132 GCA_900618425.1 Echinostoma caproni | reverse complement strand
ATATATATATATATATAATCGAACAGACAAAACTTCCCTGGAAGCACACGACCGGTTTCGCGGTTCTTGCCGCTCGTCAGGCATGCGTATCCGCTAGTCTGTTGTCAGTTCATTCATATAGGTGTACCCAGGAATTGTATTTTCGTCACAATAACCTTGTTTGCAACATCGGATGATTTTGGGATAGACAGCTCTTTCAGAGCTAATCCACTGAAGAATCAATACTATGATTCCATATTCTGTAGATGAGTTAGATTCTATTAACCGCAACAAACGTGACTACGTAAGTACGAACTAGTTTATTCATGATCCTGTGTGCTGCCGGGAATTGTGACGACATGTTCACAATGAGACATCTCGTTATATGTACGCCAAAATTATCCATACCTTTACTATGAACAAGTCGGTTTTCTGGAATTATAACACTTGTACCTTAATTAGAAATTTCACCACGAAACTTCCATTTGCATTACGCGGAGTAACCCGGAGAAGAATTAAACTCCAGGAATTCCAACGATGTCATATTGTGCCATAAACTGTGGTCAGATTATTGAAACAATCATCTGCTCGTAGTTGAACGCAAATTCAGTCGAAACGGGGCGTACGCACATGGTATACGCGTGACATGGTACAATACGAGAAGACTGGTCTCGTGAGGCCTAATTCGAGTCGTAGTAAGGTTGTCTGAGTCACAATAGTTGTTTACCTACCACAAGTGTGGAACACGCCTTGGACCGGGACTAAACAGACATGACAGCAAGAGAATGAGGAGTAGGATACTTAAATGATTGATATATTAAATATGAGTACATAGCATACATTACTGTGTGCGTGCCTGCCCGCCCACACAAACACTAACACGCACACTAGCAGTAGGTAACAGGTACGGCGGGACTGAAATGACGTTTACGATGCGCGGGTGGTGCACTCAACTGAAAATGCACTAATCAAATAATGTTCCAGCGGCAATAGTTCCCAATAGAATCTATTGGTGAAATCGAGTGGGAATTTCAAATGGATTACGGTATCTTTTACTGAGAACGAAATTAGGGGGAGCGGAAAATCTGATACCTCAAATTTTCCGAACAAGGGATCTCAGATTGATCAAACGAAGTAGAGAGTAATCCTTGATGGAGGTAAGAAGGGCCCCTATACAGCCTTACTTGTTGTATAGTGATCTGTTTTATCAAAATTAAGGCATCTGAAGATAAACTTTATTTGATCCTACCAGAACGAACTGAGATTAAAACAAACGGCAGTGACGACTGAACAATCCTGTCTGGGATTTGAAACAGAATGACATACGGGAAGGAAATAACAAATTTTTTTCTTTGTTCGCACAAACAAACTTTACTTCATTTTTTGTGCATTTGTGCTTGACAACTTGAAAAGCGGACAGCTTTTGAAGAATAAAAACACCTTTCGTTTGAAGTATATGTCGAATATTTTGGCATAGTTTCATTTGGCAGTTGACAAAAACTGTCTACATTAGTGGATATCAATGCATCTGTAAAATCATGTACTGAATCCGGGTAAGAAAGTGAATTAAGCGATGAAAAGTTACGAAACAATCTATTACTCACCGAACCAAGTCATCCATGGACAACACATTTGGATAAGCCTCTTCGAGACGCATTTGCAACGCTTCACGTACAACCTGCTCCGCCGGCCGGTTATCTTGTTCTGACAAAATACAAAACGGATGCGGTTGACGATCGGAGTGGGGTGAAACAGACGCGGGTTGGGGTGGGACAGAACTGGATTGAGTCGGCAGTGGACGGACAAATATTGTGGAAAGACAAATGGGGCAAGGACAATCCGGAATGGACAATCCAGGCCATTTACTTTGGATATAGGACCAAAATGAAAACTCCTGCCCGGTCATGAGAAAACGAACGGGTTTCAATGCACAACCGGTCGAGAACGACAGCAACCAAATGACACGGTATCAATAAACAGCGATATGTGCATATAATACTCCGGTCACATGCCACCACTATCTAGCATCGACCCATGGTCAGTGTTCGATTACTTATACGTCACAAAATTCAAGGCGACCGGGCGGATGAGCCAAGGACACGGTACAGCTTGGACCAATCAGAGTATGTGTGGGTGGCAGTCGGGGCAAGAACGACCGGCACGAGAACCAATCCGTATAGAGCGGTTAGAAGGGAACGCATAAAGACCGTCCCAGTCAAGCATGCTCGTCAAATAATCTGGGTTGTTCCCTGAAGCGGTGCGAGGCATGCGAACGCGCGCGTGCATTTCAAACGTATTTCCTAAGGTACAATGCCGGCGGCTTTCATTACCTTTTTTTAAGGGAAGAAAACAGGGCTTTTCAACGCCATACAGAGCCATGGCTGTATGACACTGTCCATACTTAGTTTCCATTGAGTCAAAGATAGAAACCACAGAAATGAAGAGTCGAAATTTACTTCCAGAAAAATGAAATTTTTTTGGTTGCACAGAGACCAATCAAGTTTGGAATTTAAGTGTACCCGTTTTTACTACCACATTGTTATCTGGGAATGAAAACCAATCAACAGGAGTCAAAGACTGACGCCCGACAAACAGCAACTACCAATTGAGAATGCAAAACTAAAACCAAGTAAAGCCGCGACCCGAATAAGTGCATCAGATGGTAAGTGTGCACGCTCCCGAAGGTTTCCATTAACGGTGCCAGAAGCATGGGTTTCGTTCTGTAACAACCTTTTCACGTTGATTGAAAAGTGGTCTGTACTAGTTTATTAAGAAGAACCCGGATAAATAGGCGATCCTACTCCCATTCGGTGCAATCGGCCTCGTGGCGACTTCACATCGACTATTCTCCAAATTCAGGTTTCCGGTTACCTGTTCATCAACCTAGATCATGCGGTTTCCATTGCTCATCATGTGCAAAGTACATGGATTGGATTTATCATTCAACAAAAAATATATCCTAGCAACAGTGAAAAGGAGGGCAATGTAGTGAGACCGGGCGAAAATTCGATTGGTTTCCCGCAGCCTTGTGGGTCAGATTTTTAAGTTAAAGGCTCTGATCAGGGTTCCTAAAAAAACCTTCCTCGGTATGGTCTACCACCGTGTCCCAAAGTCTCAGGTACCTCTATTTGGAAAACCTTTTTTCATCTGTCTAGTTCTTCCTCTCACTTCCAAATCGTACTAGATGCCTCCTGTTTGCACCATCCACAGGACGTCACTCAGCGCTCAACTAGTAAGGTCAACATATCTTCTCTTTGACTATGCTCTGAACATTCCCATCTTCATTTCGCTCCCGAATCCAAATGGGCGGGCAAAAGACAGTAACCAAAACCGGTGAATGAAAATGTATGGCTGATGGTTGCAAAAACTGAACTCAACTAAATTCGAATGGTACTTCAATCATAATCCGGGGTGAGAGCCATTACTGAGTTGAGCAAAATTGAGATCATGGCAGGATACTCGGTGCCGAAAACAGTAGCACCCACGGAGCTGCTGCAACAAACGTTAGACCCCTTGGAAAATCGGATTGAAGACGGCAGCATAGATGTTCCAACCTGGCATACGCAAATCAAGTCTTTTGTTTGTGTGCCAAAACTTCACTCGAAATGTGTCCACCAGGTGAGATGTAACTGCCTAGTTAGCAAAACTTTTCTATGCGGTTCTGTAATATTTACCAGTTAAGTTGTAAAATGCACGCTGAGTACATTCTACCACGTCGACACCAATTGAATTGGCACTGACTACAAACGAGTGATGGTGTTTCTACAACACTAAGCAAGTACAAACATTATGTCTGCGAGACTGAGAGAAAAAGTTAAATTTCCATTTCGCAGTACGGACCAAAGGATCGCCCAAGCATGACCGTCACAACAGATGGCTTTACTCAGGCAGTTGACTGCACATACTGTTAGAGCATGAAAGTGGACTTAATTGAAGGAGGGGAAAATGATGAGTATGTTTCAATGTGCTGCCGGAATGTAAAACATGCTGGTATGAATACACCGTGCGTATATCGGAAATCCAGGCCAAGTTATTTATGGACAAGTTCAAAATTCATCTTAGCGCTATAACGTTCACCCTCTTTGACCAGTCGAAACCCCACTTTCCCTACAGAGCCAAAGAAACCCGGAATGTTTGATGAAGCCATTAGGTTGATTGCCGAAAAACGCCAAGCCTAATGATATTCTGTACGGCCATAAACGCAAAAAGGAATTAGACGATAGCCTGCTCTATGTTGTCGGATCACAGCACCAAGGTGAGAGTATATATATACGTACATAATATATATAAATATATATACATATATATATATACACGTATTGATACAAACTATCATCCGGGAATGGATCATGAAGCTTGCAACCTGTTGAGATGGTAATCGATCATTCAAGAACAACAAAAGTGATCAAATTCACCTAATAGGACTTGCGACTTTGTTCTACTGCCCGGTATCATGGTAGACAAACACAGTTAATAGAGCTGCTACGTAGCGTGCCCTCTACCTATGAAGTATCTGCAACTGCATCTACGTGCATGCAGCATCTAATTAACGAATGGTAAGGCGGAAATCTATGTGCACGATCGAAACCAAACGGGCACTGGAACTACTGACTATGATCACACACACGTGCGAGCTCCGTAAACAAAAACTGTAACACACAAAAACAGAAGGAAATGAAAATCAGCAGACAGGAGGATGCTGCTCTCGTTGAAAGTAATATGCAAAAGATCTCTGAACGAGCTGAAAGAGTGCGCAGAGTGGATCAGTAGTTCCGACTGGAATACAAAGCAAAGTATAACTTAGATAGTGGGTGGATCAACGCGCTTTATATGGAAAATATTTGCCTCGCTTATGAACTTTACCACAAACCCTTTGTCATTTCATTTCTTGAAATGACTGAAGAAAAAAACAGTGGACGGATATTTCTTGCTTGCTGGAAGTGTATACTTTCTATTCTCCTACTTCATCTAGAATCGCAGACAATTGGTTGGAATTCAAAACCTCTATCCTCTGGAAGACAAGACTGACGGATAGAAACACCATGAGCGCATGGCTACATTAGTCAAATTTGTTTTACCCCTAACACTCCCTCAAACTATTATTGGAATAAAATATTAGTTATGCGGAGGCAATGTGTCACACATCAATGAATAACTTTGGCAGAACTGCACATCAGCTTTATTAGCAATCATCAGGGGTGAATGTCCACCGAACTTGGGGGGGGGGCTCGAAATGGGGCAAAGGAAGTTGTTTACGTGAATAGCCAAACAACTTGTTTCACTTCCACGCTTCAAGGCATGATGCAATCCATCACTTTTGTTGAGTGTAGAAAACTTCACAAGAGTGATGAACGATTCCTTAACGGAGTACCGGATGAGCACGAACTTAGACTGCCGCCTTCTACAAACCCGTCGCGCAGTTACAGTTTTGTTTTTGTCGTCGATGGATTATCAGTCCACTCTTCTGAACTGGACTTCAACCACATGCAAAGGGTTGTGGTAGCTAGATGGGACAGTCATATTGGCTGGAAACTGTCCGGCTGGTGAAGTGGCATTTATTCAATGAAGTAGGAGGACTTCATCTGCTGTCAATAGAATAGCTCAACTAACCCAACCAACATCAATCTAGCGGTAGTTTCTCGACCGCCGTGTCAAACGACAGGGTGACCTCACCAAGGCAACAGATTATTTGTGGTGAAAGTGATACATCTGATAATAATTAATTTGAAAGTCAATGGGTTTGTTTTGAAAAAAAGAGGCATTGGATCAGCAGGTGAACTGAAAAGAAATTTTACAGTCTTAAAGTCAAATGGCTTTTAGAGGTAGAGAGTGAGGTGAAGCAGACCCATTGTACCAAGAGTAACAGACTCCCTCTCTTGGCATTAACACGAAATATATCATCTGATCTGGCACGCTGATTTATGATTGTACTTTCTTCTTGTCAACTAAGCCAATCAGGTCAAGTAAGACTGATGCCACGAGTAGATGACGGTTAATGTGACCAGGATCAATGTTCAATTCAGTTGGTAGAAAGACGGGAGAAAGACAAATAAGGACAAGTAAGCATAAAGATGGCTTGTTCAATTTCACTCGGTAGCTGGTCGAACTGACAAAGACAGCAGTGTCGTTTGTAGGGAGGAAACTGCAATAAGAAAATCGAAAGTGTCAATAGGGAGGCGGACAGAACGACGGTTCCTCGAAGTCGAAAAATCCGAACACGGAAAGATTGTAATAAAGCATTCGCGTCATGACTGCGAAACTGCATTTGGTCGAAAAGGCTCAGAAGACCCGTGAAATTTCACTAACGGAATGCATATGAAACTGAGGACAGAAGAAGAGAGAATGCAAGCACCAGAATCACACAGGTCAGAAAGATGAAATTGGGAGAGTTAGAATATCCAGGAGAAGCAGGTAATTGGGGTGTGACTAGCAGTGAACGAACCGGACTATTCGGAATCAAAGCTACAAAGAAGAAAAGGGCAGAAAGTACTGAAAACCTAATCCATACAGCAGACCGGTATTCATTTCGGAACACAAAATCAATCATAGTAAAGAAACCATAGAACAGGAGATTCTAGTGTCGCTTACAACCAGAACATAAGGTTCGGTATGTCAGTTACATATCGCGAATCACAACGAAGTAACATGGAGACAATCCATCCCGAAATAACGAATCTGCAGTTCGTGAACCTAGTGATGCGTTAGTTTAAGAGAGAAACGAAGATGCCGAATGTCGGTTGCATGTCAAGCATGATTTACATCGAACAATCGTAAACACGATGACGTGCTCTGAGACAAGGAGAACCGGTAATCTACGTTGAGAGCTGGAATGACTAACCAAATTAGGTCTCGACGGGATAGGTCGCACACGCCTGAACGAGAAAGCAAGCACGCTGTTAAATCAACCCCGTGTAAATACGATACTTTGTTTTGAGTCCGAGCATGAAAACAACCATAGAATTTTGAACGCTAAACACGTAGGCAGACATAACTGTTGACTGTTCTGGTGATGATATTGCTATCCCCTCTGGGTACAAATTTTCAGACTCATTAGTTTGCCCTTAAAATGGCTAACAATTAGCCAGACCGGCCGTCAACCTGGCCATATCGAACCGAATCCAGTCTGTACCAGCTATTCAAAGCCTGAGGCGGGTGGATGTGTGGTAAACACGCACACACGTCTCATACATTACGATAATCAATGAGCAAATTAGAATAAAATCGGATTGATCGAGGGTCTTGGATCACGTGAGCCAACGACGGGCGGGGATGAACGAATTCGAGTGGGATCGAGGTTCGCCGGTGAACGAACAAAAGCGAAACACACAGACACACAAACCAGCTCGAGTCAATCGCAAAGCTCGCCCGCATTGTCAACGATTGTGATTCCAAGCTGGGAATTGACAAGTGTCGCAAGGATCAGCTGTATACTGATATCGGGGCTGATACATTCCGGCACGTAAAGCTGTATTCCGAACAGCACGAGTGCATATAGGTTAAGCACTTGGCATTTCACACGCATTTGGGTCGATTCGATCGGGGTGAGTGTCAGGATAATTAAATTTTGTTATCTACATAACATGGCCTCCAGTGGTAAAACGAGCCGAGTCATTCGATCAAGACTGAATGGAACGAAATCGCAAGTGAACCGGGCAGATCGATGCTTGAATTGGCAACACATTTGAGAGAACACGCGGCATGAGAAAAATTGTCAAAACAATCCGTAAAGTGAACGAGAGTGGATTATTTCAGGAAGTCTGCCGATAAAATTCAGACATCGGACAACGTTTAAACCGTGTTGATTTATTTGTACCTGACTATGGAACATCAAGGAAAAAATAACATGTTTCGCTTGAAAGGCGATACAAGGGACAGGAATCTCCTCTTACGCAACGGTTGGCAAACAACCGATACGTCAAGAATCGAGACTAGTAACCGGAAAAAATAAAAACCAAAGAATTGGAAACGTTATACGTCGTTTCGTTGAGAACATGAACTTAAAAAAATACCTCGAAGATCCAAACCATGATTTCATCCCAGAAAATTACTAACGTCTGGCACGAATGCAGTGGCTTGTTATGAGTTATAATATACGGTCGAATTGGTATTCAGATGAGATGGTTCATGCTATTGGGGTTTTAACGCGTGTTTAAGATATTCCGCTTCCAAAGGATTCGTATGAACGTATTGTGGCAGGAACGTTCTCTTTTTCCAAAAGTGACAAAGAAAACGAAATACCTGAAGTTGCATCAGTTTAGAAAGCCATAATTTTGTCATCCGCATTATCTTCACTACAGGAAAACCTGAATTCCAGCTTGGAATTCGATCTGTTGCAGAGAAATTAGCCACAACAAGGGTATCCTTCTTTGAGTACCCTCGGACAGCTAAAATTACATTAATACTTTAACTTTCATCAAACTGCCGATTGGAATTGTATACAAAAATGCCATCAATCAGGTAATGAATAAGTGGCAGATATTTTACCGGAGTATCGTCCTGCGAGTCACGCGAACAAATCCCACCACCCGCGAGGGGCTTCATAACGTTTACGATTTACCTGGATTCCTTAGTCCATCATTCCTGAAATCCAATTCCGCAGTCGTACATCTAATAATACGGTTAAAAAATATCACTGGTTATTCGAACTGAAGTTCTAAAGCAGTTTAGTCCTGTACTGGGCAGATGGCATCTCCCTGGGTGGCTACCTCCACTGTAACCTCCTCCCCCTTGTTGGATACTACACCTAAGTACCAATGACTACCTATCATTGAGGGCACATTAGAACAAACACTATGATTTTTCATCAGGCCTTCTTGAAGAGTATGTATCTATGCATTTTTGTTAGGTGAGTCTAAACAGATAAAAGCAATCATGCTTCCACAGATCTTCGCTTCGTTTGTCAACCATGCAACTTTGAGAGAGAGAGAGAGAGAGAGAGAGCAAACCGAGTTAATCCTGCCCTGTAGAGTATCAACTTGGAGAACAGCGAGGTCCAATTGATACCAAATCGAACAAAGCCTGTGAATCTTCGATGACAGCAGCATAAAAAAAGGTTGCTGTCAGCATGCCATGCTATGCTGTGTGCATGCGTACGCCATTCTACGCCATAACAAAAGAAGTGCAACGAATTGCTGCCTCGTAAAACACAAAAGCGACTAAGTGGGGCAATATACAATGAAACAGGTTTACTCGTTGATGCTGGAACGCTGTGATAGGGCTTGAAGGCATGCGCACCAACGCAGACATTTGCGCTCAGGTTCCCAAAGTAATCCACGATCGGATTTGTTGCACAGACATACACCACATCCCGGTGGCAATCGTGAAGATGCATTACCGAAGCGCATTTCAGACAAACAGGGGGGAATGCGCAGTTGGGACGTGTCGCCCACCAAAGTACTTACGAATCCGAGGTAGGGCTGCAAGATTAACGATCCGATTAGGGGGAAGTGGAGCATGTGAATTTCGGAACGTATAAGTTACCGCCGTCAATGCAGCGTAGTTAGTATGAACTCGGCGATGAGCGGCCATGACCAGCAGCTGCAGTGTACGGAATCATGGAGAAAAGTATCCAGGTTCATCCACCCCAACAGTTAGCTGTGCCCTCACATGACCTAGCAACACCAATGACTGACCGGTGATATACTACCTAACCTCTGATGAGTCAGGGCTGAACGATCGCAGGTGTGTGGCCGCGAAATCAACCTCGATATGCGGGTCTGCGGGCGATGATCACCTGGCCGGCCGAACGGGGCGAAGACTGCCTCCCGCCTTATTCGATTAGAAAACGAAAGCTGCACAACTAAAATCAACTGATATGAAGCAATTAAAAATCACTGTTTCCAAATGTATACTACAACACAGTCTATGCAAGATAGTGCTGGGGAGTGAGTATTAAGCTAAACGACAAAACCGAACGGGTGTCAGATTTGGAACCTTTAACGAACGTCAACGTTTTTCCTTTTTATCCAGGAAGCGATTTAATGGACCCCCAAGGTTTGCGCACTGTGATCGGAAGCATTACTCAATAGAACTTGTGGATTCTCCTNCCCCCCCCCCCCCCCCCACACACACAGACATGAATTCAAGGAATTGGCTAACCCAGTAGTAGTTATTATGGACAGGGACACAAAAATGGTTGATCAGACCCAACCTGGACGAAACTATTGTCTTTATTGGACATCCTAAACAAAACATTGCAGCGTTTAAAAACGTTAACATACGGCAAAGCAAAAGTTCCGACAAAATGACAAACTAGTATCGTAAAAACACTTAAAATATGGGTAAATTACAACCATTGCAACTGAACATGATGCCGAAAAAAGGTTTCTCAAAAATGGCACAGGGAATTGTGCACGACCAGCTTACTACTACCAAACATCCAAATGCACCGAACAGAATCAATGAGAAGTTCGTGGCACCGATTTGCAGATGAAAATTTAGGCTGGATTAAGGAATCTCATACGGTTTTGGGAGTAAATCGGTATGTTAGACAGACCATTTTGAACAACTGAACAGCCTAGTATACACTTCGTTCCCCCAGCAGATTGAACAGAGGACACTGGTCGACATGATGAACTACCACTGATATTCAACTTCTCAGAGTTCCTCTTTAAATAAAAGACTCAAATGAAACAGTTCAATGATACTTCGTACCATTCAAATCCGTTTCATTCGAACAGTACGTACGGGATAAAACTTACCACTGACCCCTACATCGTCCGAACGAATTTATGACTTCAAATGCATCGTTCCGGCTAATTACGCAAAGAGAAATACTTCCACAAACATGTTTGCTTTTACGACACCAAAGCCAGTTGATTGTTTGTCTAATGAGCTAACAAAGGCATTTCCAAGTGTTGTCACTTTAACTCTTTCTAGTGGCACACTGACTACAGAAACTTCAGTTATTCAATCCTCCTTTCCACATCCCATAGCCTAATTTGACGACACGAAATCTAATGAATTTGTAAAAATCAAATACAATATACAGCAGGAGTTGTGTGTGCAATTTCCCGTGACTAACGATCGCCAAGGATGATGACATAGTGTGTCTCTTGCTACACTGGATTTTAGACACACCAAAGTTGAATCCAGATGTGACTGTGAATGACAGCTGATATACTGAGTGAGAACCGATTGGGTCAACAAGATTC
>UZAN01048023.1:0-17823 GCA_900618425.1 Echinostoma caproni | reverse complement strand
TTTTACTGGCATCGAACAGAACACGGTTGCTACAGCCCCAAGCAGAGATAAGGCCCAGATGAGAATTTAGAGAGAAACTAAGGGAGGAGCGGTCGTCACTAATGCTGGAGTTAGCGATGCGCGCAGAGGAATATGACAGAGAAGAATGTAGAGTAGAGTCATCGGCAAAGGCGTGGGTAGGATTTAAAGTTGAAGAAAGAAGATCATCAATAAACATCAGAAAAACCTTGGGGAACACCAGAATTCACAAACATGGAACGAGACGTGGTCCCATCTACTCTGATGGAGATGCCGCGGTCCTTGGGTTAGCTTGCTGTCCAGGACATAAGTTCCGAAAGAAAGCCAAACTTGGGTAGTTTAGCCAGCAAACCGGGGTCACAAACAAGAGCAAAAGATGTCGATAAATTCAATGACAACGCATGGGTTTCCCCATGGTTTTCAAGTGCCGCTGACCGTGTATGCGAAATGAGCGTCAGAAGATCACCGGTAGATCGGTCTGATCGGAAACCGTACTGGCGATCACTAAGCATATTATTCTGCTCCAGGTGGTGGCGGAGTTGATCAGTAAAAACTGATAACATGACCTTCGAAATAACTGAGAGAGATAGGGAGGTAGTTGTTTGGGTCAGAGTGGTCGCCGCGTTTGGGGATAGGGAATATTTTTGATATTTCCCATGGGGTTAGGAGTATCTCGGAATTTAGAGATAGACGGAATAAGCGACCTAGGAGGGGAGCTAGTTCTGGAGCGCACATTTGAGGACAATGGGAGGAATCCCAGTTGGCTTGTGTGGGTCTAGAGAAAAGAGGATCTGATGGATTTTTCTTGTGGAAATGAGCGATGCGAAAAGATGATTTGCCGTAGAGTTTGTGCAGGTGATTCAAAAAGGGTAGAACTGAAAGCAAAGTGAGAAGCAAAAACTTCTGCTTTTTCAAACGGGTCGGATGCTAAGTCGCTGGACAGTTTAACAATGAGTGGGAAGTAAGTGGAACAGACTTGGCGACTGACCAGACTTCCGGCTTTCGGAGAGAGCGGTCGCCAATTATGCTGCTTTGCGCTCAACAACGTGCTCTTTATCCTTCTGCATGATGTACATTTGTCACGTGCTAACAAGAACCATCGGCGGGAGCTGGGGGAAGGTGGCCGACGCCAGTGGCGGAACGCTGACTTTTTTATGAACAGTGCGACAACAGGCGTGGTTGATTCATTCTGGAGAAAGAGGCTTGCCGGGTTTAGTGAAATGAGAAATAAACAGGTGCATGCCTTGCAACGAACCTTGAAGAAATTCAAAGTGGAGATGGAGACATCGTTAGAAAACTGCACCAATCAGCGGAACCATATCGCCAAGATGTGCGTCTAGAATTTAGAGGAACATTAGAACAAATAATTTGGGTAGAGAGTGAAATAAGACAGTGGTCCGATGAGTCAAGGGGAGGAATAGCAGCAACATTTGCAAATGATTGTGAGCTGGATGTGAGGACAAGATCGAGGGTATAAACGTGGTCACCAGCGCGGTCAGTGATACGTGTCTGGAAACCAACCGGCTGGTCGAGGCTGTTGAATAGGGCAAATGATTCTGCTTCATATCCAAGGGGCGATTTCCCTGTAGAGTGTAACAGCCAATCCCTGTTATGGACATCAAAATCATCCAAAATTGTGAACTGAGCGTTGGGGTCTGTTTCAAAAATGCTACCTATGTTTGCCGATAAAACATCAACGAGTGAAGGGTCACTACTATTTGGGGATGATACACAGTGCAGAAGTGGTGATTGAAAGAAGGGAACCGAATTTTCAGCCACAGAGTCCGGAACTCGCGGTTGCTGAGTTATATTGGGAGAACGGAGTAGAAACAATTGAAAGCACAGACACGAGCTTTGGGAATGAAGGAAGTGTGAAGGGAATAATTGGGAAACTGAAGATGCGTAGTGTCTGTAGAGGCGGAAATTTGTGTTTCGCATAAAAATAGAGCAAGAGGGAAGTGGACTGAAAAAATTGATGTACAAAATCAATGTTATGGTTCAAGCTGCGAATGTTAGTGAGTGCGATTGTCGATTGAGAGTGCTTTGAAGCATTGAGTTCCCTTTATTCATTTCATCAAAACAGAAAGAAGACAAATGTCGCGAGATGTTAACATTTCGTTTATTCTTCTCAGTCGCTGACTTAAAACAAACAGGCACATATATAGCACATCAGATTAATCAGTTTTGGTGAACAAACGTGTACAAGCATACAATGATTACTAAATTTAGAAGTAGAAGGTCAGCTCCACGGTAAGTGGATCGCTCGTATCGAAAACTTCTTTACGCATAGGGTCGGTTGATGTAATCGAATAAGCAGTGCTTCCCTAATCGCTAAAAGTTTTGCATTTCGATTACGTAACAGTGGTTTGAAAGACGAATTGGGGTCAACTGTGTGTCTTGTTGCCATGAGATGTTTTGCAACAGATGATCCTGGATTTCTTGCAATCAATTGACCATCATTTGTCGGTTGCGTCATCGATTTTACCAACCACTTTGGAATATGTTCGGCGATCCGTTATGACAACTGACGGTTTGTTCTGCCTATGTATGCGCCATCGCAACTGCAGGTGAAATGGTGTACAGTATGTGAGACGAAAATGGTTTACCAACCATTTTTACGTTTGTCCAAATCGATTCCACGAGTGGAGGCGATGAGTCTGTGTTGAGCAGCTGGGACTGTACGGTCTAGAGCTGACCTCAACTTCTGGCGCACATCATTGTAAATGTGATCACCTTTGTAAGCAAGCTTGATGTAGATGGCCTTTTTATCGACGTTTTGGGACGGGTTACCTTTTGGAATTGGTCTACAGAAAGGTTTGTAGATATTCACTGTAATGGTGTAGCTTCATGGAAAGCCTTTAGACTCACGCTGTGTTTCATTATACTTTGAGTTCTATTTCTATCTTTCCTAGTAAGGATAAACAAATCTTCATTTCAGATCTACAATAACCGGTGATAATATCCGTGCAGATTGACGAATGCGATGCGGTTAAGCCTTCAATTATGCCATCAACAAACGTAGTAGAACTCTTGAGGGATACAATATAGATTCTTTCTCCCTGCTAATGAATTCAACATAATATACTGCACCAATTTATAAGAAAGCATCGGAAGCGACATTCTCTAACTAGGACTCAATTAGTTCCCAGCAGCGGGGTCGTTAGCGTTCAACTGAAATGAGCATAAAATGAGTATAACTGAATTGCCTACTAATGAGTAGTATGGTGGAATAACCAGTTTACCTGCTACCGTACGGCCATAGATAACGAGACGAGACAAACGGAAGGAAAGATGAAAAGATGATAGGATGTAGAAAATTCAAAACCACTTTGGTCAAATTTAAATTTGTATTAGTAATCAACTATAGGCTAAGGCTTCCTAGTTTTCACTAAATCGCTTCCAGGTCGTATACATAGATTATGAGAGATATTGATTGATTGATTTATCGATTGATTGATTGATTGATTGATTGATTGATTGATTGATTGATTGATATTTTTAAAAATGCTGTGCAGAAATAGTCAAGGATAGCAGTGAAAAGTACTTTAGTAATCTGTTTCGGGTGAGCTACAGCGAAATACTGTTATTCACTTCTTTTACAAAATAAATAAATGTTTTTTTACTTCCATTTTCTATTTACGGAATATACGAATGTACAGTCAACTATTAGGAACGGAGCTACGGCCATGCAAAGGCTGCCTGGGGAAAATATAGATATAGGGAAGACGGTCGGCGGTGGAGCAGTTCGAACCCGGGATAGTTGGTGAACTAACCACTTGGCCACCACCGCGATTTTGTTTTTGTTATCTCCTACAATTTTTTGCTCCTGTTTGTAATAGCCTAAACCGCTTTTCTAGAAATGACTTGGCTTCAAGTCCTATTCTATTGTGTTTCCAACCAACGCCATCTAATTCGCAGCTGCCTCAATCTATAATCTGGGATGCCCCCACGGAACCTCTAGGCCACGTCATATCTCACCCACATCACAGTTTTTTTATTATATGCCTAATGTCTGAAAGTCAAGCATTGTCCAGATTTTTGTAGGATGTGCCCAAACCACCTCAGACGGTGCAGCTGACTAGTCTTAACGGAAATTTACCCGCCTTTCACATATATCTTTTACCTGGATCATATGTCTCATGAGTCCATCAGTATTGATGTCCTTAATTTCCACATGAGCAAACAACCTGATTCCTTCCTCGATCTCTCCAACATTATTTTAGTTTTTCTCCTCACAGCAGATCATATCATTATTCCCACTGGCACCACAAGAAGGACTGTTAGCAAAAAGAGACAACTAAAAGATAATTCATTGCAACCCTTTTGAACTTTGGATGCACCTTTAAACAAAACGATAAGTTTGGTCATATTTTGATATTATTATCATGGCTGAAAGAATATGTTAAAGAAAAACCGAACTGCCTGTCCGTTAGAAATTAGGCAGCTTGTTTATAAACGAAATCTAACGCTTTATCCATGGCTCAAGATAACTTTGGCGACATTGCAAAGTACGACTGCCATTTTAAGGAATCGCAGACCCTCATGGATTGGAAGGCGCGAGAAACGATACCTCTAAACAGACTACCGAGAACTACGCACTCTAGTCTCACTCAAGTTGATCCAGGTCCAATGGATTTTGAGCTTTCATTTTAAAATCCTGTTTTAGCTTCTATGCGTGACTGCCTGACGGAATCTTGTACTGTGTTGTATTGTATTGTATTGTATTGTATTGTAATAACTTTTGTAATCATCAAGCCCACATTTCAGTTAAAAATATACAGTTTAGAGCAAGGGAGAAAATAAAAATAACAATGAAAAAAGAGATTTAAATCTTAAAACTGTTAACAAAGTCTGTTCTTTGTTAACCACAATACGTGTTGATGAGGGTATTGTGGAGTTACGATAAATGTTTATTCGAGAGGGAATACAACGATATTGTGATATAGTTGAAGGATGGGAACAACAGGAAGCTAGATCAGCGTGCAGCGGATGTGTGAAGTCGATGAGAATCTTATGTGGAAACTTTTCACATACATTCAAATGACGTTCGCATAGGTTAGTTATCAACTCCTTCAATGGGATTGAAGAGACACGGCTAATAATGGTTAGTCCACGTCGAAGGAGGTTGGGAAAAATAACAGGTAAACAATAAAGTAAAACGGGGAAAACACTGGTACACAAAATTGGAAATAATCGATTGCTGAATACGAAACTGACGAAGTTTACGGATATGAAAAGAAAATCGTTGAAGCTTACTGACGATGTGTTGAGTGTGAGAGGTCCAGTAAAGATTAGTATCAATAAAAGCACCCAGGTATTTAATACAGTTTACCCGGGTTTCTGGTTCGGGGCCAATCGATACCGGTTCACTTGAGACAGAAGAGCGTGATAATGTAAAGAGACATTCGAAACATTTGAAGGGATTGAGAGATAAGCCCGATGTGGTGGAAAACCGTTCAACGTTATCCCAGTTGTCAGAAAATTGTGCAAGATCAGAAGAGTCAGAGATGGCCTGATACAAGACCACATCGTCGGCATACTTGAAGAGAGAAGTAGGGGCGCAAGCAGGCAAGTCTCTGATATACGTAGAAAATAAGTATGGGGAAAGAACTGCATCTTGGAGTACTCCAGAGCTGTTTAGCAACGGTTTAGATTTCTTCCGATACAAACACTGTGAATGGTTGTAATGATTGGTAGTATTGCAAGTATTTTAGAAATATTCTGAGATAAATTCAAATCAGTTTTGCGATTGCCAATAGATACATGCTGATCCTTCGGATGGATCTCCCTAGGAAGAATCATAATGGCAACTCAAATGTATTATCGGTGTTTCAGATGCTCCTCAACACAATGGAATCGTCAATCGCCTAATTTATAATCGCTCATAACTATCCTCCAGTTTAGGAAAATTCGGATTCCTTATTTGCATGGAACTCAACATTCATAAAATTACATTCGGTGGTGGAATGACGTAACGCTTTCTAAAATGCTAATTTACATAAGGAGTGCTCCACTTTTCAAACGAAATCTTCGATTCTTGTTTGGAAGCACTGAATCTTGTAAATATCGTGTGACAATTCGTAAACTTTCCTCGCAATAACACAATGAAGTCTACTTGTGTTCTATAGTACGCTTAAAAACTGACCAGAATCACCTGCTTTAGCTGCAAGCCCGTTCAAAAAACACGCCGCGTTATGTATTTCATATGGCGTCTGATCTACGCTATTTTCTATCAGCAATTCGCTAGGCGCTTAACACTGGTCGCAGAAAACGCTTTTGATCATGGGCTTGTTAGACAATTGATCGCATCGAGATAGATTACAAGTCAGCAAGAGTTACACATACACATAAAACAACTGAAACAGTACTTGCTGTGATAAAAGACCACATTCATTGTAGAAGGGAACTGCATCAATGGTGGAACGAATGAGCTTGGAAGAAGATACGGTGAGTGAAACCAAAAGGCCGAAAAATGCATTTCACTTTCAGAGAATACTTCTAGTAAAAAAAGAAAACAGTTGCTTAAACTTAATTCCAAACCTCAAAACCTTTGCATTCTTCCTTTAAGGCACAATTAATAGTTAAAATCGGCGTCGTGTTCACCACCAACTGCCGGGAATTTCGCTCCGCATTACTTTTTTGGAATTATGGATACCGATGTTTGCAGATTCACATGTTCAGTAAATATTTATGTTTATTTTTTATTTTGTATTTGTTTGTTATTGGTGAATTATGTTTATTGTTTTGAACCCGAATCTTCTGCCAACTTGTTTAAAAGAATGTCTTTGGATGTGCCACAAAAGAACGAACACAAACAAATTTTTGCTAAAAATTATTCTCTTGTACATTGAGAAACTTTCAGGCTGACATTATTCTTTCACAATTCGTTAAAAGAGCTATGCTTGCTGAGTAATAACCTTTGGAAAAATTTACTTCCGTTGTAGATATTTTTGATGACCAACGACGATCACTAAAAGGCTGTTTCGGCCTGTTTGAGACCGGCCAGCTGTGAGTATCTTTGTGTCTCAGTCACGACTCGGATCACGAGCCTGCAGATTGAGACTGCAAACATTTACCCACGAGTAACACGATCAATCGCCATCAGCTTGTGTGAATAGTTCAAGACCCTTAACAGCACCTGGTGCGTGTGAACAAATAAATGAACTGATACAAATATGATACTATGAAAATTTTACTTCCCCACTTTTCAAGCTCTTAACTGGCCTGTTAAGTTTATCAGGTAGAATTTGTAGTTTTATCGATATTGTCCAAATGACCTAAGTGGCCTTTTGTACATATCTTCCACTTTAATTTCCTGTGGAATTCGGACCTGGTGGCTTTCGTTTCCTGTGAAAAGCCAAAACGGCTTCTTGCTTCTCGGGTACTTCCGGTATCAGCTTCATACGGTCACGGGAATTGTATGGGTAAATGGTGCTCCATTAAATCATTTTTATCATAACACTAATGCTCGGATTCCACTTACATTTATTTGTGTTTGGCGCTGTGTGATACATGTTATTAATTTGATCTGCCGTCCTTCAGATTCCCTCCTCACCTATCTACTACAGTCAACCATGCACTCGGAAGCACTGGCGTTATTCATGTATCCAAATGATATTTGTACTGTGAATGAAAGAGAATTAAAACATTGTTGGAATTTGAATAAACTATGAATTAACAGCATATACAAGGAACTCATCTACCAGTCTAATTGTTTGTGCAATGACTATCTATGAACAAAACTGCATTCTGTATTTTTCAGCAGGCTTTTAACTGTCTGTATTCGAGATGAAACATCTTAGTGAACTTGCGACAAGCAATCTCTTAGCCATCGAATTAGAGAGAATTCAAGGCGCTGAATATCCGCCCGTCCATCAATTTCAAACGCTTAGATTGAAGCTTCATTCAATACTTTTGATCATCTGAACAAAAACTGAAGATGTATTTTCAGCCGAAAGACGTCTTTTGAGAATAATACAACTCTCATCAAAAAAGAGTAACACAAGCTGATAGTGTACTAAACTACTTAAAATGCAACTCGTGTAATAAAAAACTTATCTGAACTTGCCAACGTCAACAAGGTCAGATTGAATTTCTCTAATTTGTAGTTTTCGATGCCACTGTAATCCACAACTGTTGCTAAAGGCAGACCCTTGTTGTCTGTCACTAGATGTAAACAAGGGACAACATCCGGTGAAAAATATAACCAGCAAAATTATCTTATCACATGTTTCAATCGATTCTTTGACTTGCTCACACAAGATCGTATTGGCAACTAAATTGAAAGCAAAATCTGGCTCATACAAAGCATACATAGTTCTGCTTCTGTCACCTGTAATGATCAGTAACTGAAATTGACAGCATGATGGGCAGGAATTATATCCAGGTGCACCAAAAAGCAACTCATTCTAGTTTGAAAACTCGCATTAGTATCCTGTCAAAGCATTGGTAATTGAGTTATTTATTGCATACATTAACATGGGTCGCGCAAGACGATAGCTGCTTCACGAGAGACCTGTTTTAGGCAATAAGCTAACCAATATAATGATAGTTTTCCCACACGCAGTTGTGAAGTGGCTAAGCCGAGGTCACTTGCAGCTCTATCCGCGCGCCCGTGTGTATCTTTGTGTGTGTTTGCGTCCACTGATTCAAAACGAAACCTGACCTGAAGCAGGTTGAGGAAGCCACAAACTCATTTTGAAATCTAATCCGTTATTTGTTAAAAATATCTTTCTAGCCCACATAATTATCTAACTAGACCAAGGCAAATGAAGAAAGGAAAGAAGAGAATAGCAAAATAATTTCTAATGGTATAACGGGAGAAAAAAGTGAGTAGAACGTTTCAGAAAAATGAGCTTACGACTATTGCAAGAACATTCTTCCGTTGGTAGTTATTTTCTGACTAAATAACGTATTGAGGAGAAGGAAAATAAATTATTCATTTTCACACGCTAAAAATAGAATAGTTTGAGAGTGATGACAAACGATTAATCGTTTTTTGCGATTGCAAGCCTTAATCACGGGACATATCCTAAATTGTATTTTACTTATCGACATGAGTAAGCGGTTAGTTTGAGATAAGTAATCAAAATTTCGATTTTTCCGTGCCTGGTAAATGAACTACATGGATCAACTGTGTCGTATTTTTGCACTTTTGTGAACCAGTCAGATTTTACCGGTAAAACTGCGCGTGATTCATTGGTGAGTAGGTTTGCTTTATTCTACTTTTTGAGACTAATTATCGTTCTTTTTATTGAGATTATTATTTGAATTCAAACTGATCAGACTTATTACAAAAAAAGAGTTCACTTATTTCTTTTATTCTACGCTCCGCTATATGATTGCTAAAGACTCGATTCCTACCAGAACGACAGTTATCGATTTAGATTGGGCTGTTACCCCTAATAAGTTTATAAGGATCTCTTTCTAAGTGCTTCATTTCGATCGGCGAACTCATCATTCTGTGGTAGATGTACGAAAAGCGAAATGGTTGACCAGAGGTTGTTTAACATTGTCCTCTGTAAACCGTTTCGTATAGGAGGTAATCGACCAGAGTTTGCATATTTGTGAGATAATGTCTCAGTAGAACTTTGCTTAGACTACCATTCATCCGAAAAAAGTGGTCACTAAATTTTCCCTTTTCACCGATTGTTATGTTTCATCCGAAAGGCATATTTGCCGAAAGAAATATATTGAAACCCCAGCAGAATAAAATAATAGTGAAAATGTTACAGTTAATTTCAAAATCTAAGAATAAGAGACAGTCTTACCGCCCGGTCAGACAGTTACATTGTTTGGTTTGTAGATTAAAAGGGCAATTAAAATGTCGATTCAAATTTAGGGGCTAACGATTATGTTTCATGATGCATTCACAAGCCCATATTGATGTAATGAAGGATTTTTCATTTTCGACTCTTGTTCTGTTCTTCGCTGATTTACTGCGAGTGACTGCCAGTGATGAACCCATCAATGGGTGTTGAAATGAGGTTGAATTTGATTGTCTATCCTTTATTCTTAAAGTTGCTANGCTATAGTTTCAGCATGAGACGTTGATTACGAATCAGCTTTTCTTATATATACAGAACAACAATAACATTGAATTTCCATCGGACAAGAGCATGCCGGATTTTTATATATACAGTCGATCACTGGACTAACCGAGCTGTTACTTTAGTTTGGCTTTACATCAACATGATGAGGTTCTCCATTGGTGCATTATACATTGAAATCAAATGATGAATCAGCTTTTACACCACTACTTTTCAAACGAAACTGCTAGTCGAACTTGCCCTGCCAGAGGGGGTCCCTAGTGAGGACACTTGTATCAGAGAACTGATATTCTTTTAGATAAAAACCGTCTTTGTCTAATGACTGCGACAGATGTACGGTTTACTGTCCTACAATGTTGAAGCACGGAACTAGAACCATACCAGTAATAGTATTTGTATTCTTAAATTTACGATCTACTGGCATAAATTAGCGAGATATATGCTGTTTAAATTGCGAATTTATCTCGAACACGAAAAGTGAATTACATGAACTATCAAAAGTGCGCAACTGAAACAATACAAATTGAAGCTGTTTTGTGGACTTCGTAAGTTATTCTGCTGTTAGTTTGCTTGTACTCATCAGAAGTCGATTCAGGTTGGGTAAAGGACAGTTCATATACGATTTTATATTTGTGGAAAGGTGATGAAATTCATTGCGGAGGAGAAAACTGCAAACAGCATTAGGATGGTTTATGGCGTGTTGGACCTAAGGTAGGGGTACCCACATTCACACATATCCGGGTTGATGTCACCACAAGCTCAATGAATGTGTGTTATATATAGTTACTTCTTTATAGTGATTAAATGGACGTCCAACATTGCTTCCAAGGCATTTCACCGACGTGCGTGATGAGTTCAACTTGCATACTAAAACACATTCTCGCTGTCGGTTAGTCGTTTAAGGTCTCTCATCCATCCGTACGTTTTGCGTCGGACGAATCAGTTGGTGCTATAATTGCGTTATCTACGATATGTTTAGACACTGAGTCAGCTGGTGAACTCGGTGATCAATCAATCAATAACCGATCGGATGGACTCTGTTTCAGAGGCCTGTTTCCCTGTCGTCAGGAGAGAAATCAAAATATGTTTGAGTATAAAGAACCTTTGAAACAAATTACAAAAACTGCATCTTGTCCCCTGATGGATGGGATTTTGAAGCGTATTAGATGACGGTGCTGGCCCAGTGGTATAGGCCCCCAAATTATCACCCCGAAGGACATGTGCTCTAGTCCCACCACCATCGTCTGACTTTTCCAGTTATGTGTTTTATTGCAGCCCTATGACTGGCTGCTTTACCTCTCACCCCCTGAAAACTGTGTCTTTACATATTCAATAAAAGGAGGTAAAAATGAAAAAATGAACATACTTTTTCGTCGCTTTGCGTATTGACAATCAGTCTGTCACCATTTAATTTGTTACGTCAACCTTAAGAAGAATAACTTGCCGGAACGATTGATAAACAAGTAAATAGATTAATACCGGTAGATTTCGAGGTATCAAGCAAAAAATGTAACTATACCCCTCAGTGTGTTGCCGTGCAGAGGTGTCACCAAGGATATCCGAAAAACAATCCAATTACACGTCAAGATTTGCTCAATGCCAATGTAACGTTTTGAATACACGTTTCTTACAAATGGGAATCCTTGCAGAATGTCATAAATATGCAATATTTTACATCCCAGTACTGTTCATCGGTTTATCAATAGCGTGTGTGTGTGTGAAAATGAGTATATATTTTACCAGTGTAGTGATGCATCGTAGCTCTGTTTGTCCGCTGTCAGGACGGTGTTGTCCTGGAATAGAATGCCTGTTGGCTTGGTAGACCATCTGTTTCTAAGCTGAGACTACCAGATGACGGTGTGCATTGCAGAGGTAATTTTACACAACCTAACCACGTTACAGCAATGGAGTCATTGACATTTATTTATCTATGTGGCCAATCTGTGCCCGTCCTCGATGGCTACCTGTCGCTCTGCAGTGTATCGCAGCCCGATAATCGTCACGCATTTAGTCTGCCATGATGCGTTTATGTATAACAGCTCAAGTATATCGATGTATGGAGATGCGTGGGAGTACGGCTGGAACATGTCATGTCCATCGTTTGCAATCAAAGTTATATTTACATAAGTGTATTTGGTATAGAAAACATTTCTGAGGTTGAATAGGTTAATCCTTTACTGACGATGTAAAGTAGAATATCATATTTCATGCCCGATAGATGTCTTGTGTGACGAAGTAAATAAAAATATATTATAAATAACAAGATTATATAGGAATGTTGCGAATGTTTGCTACTTTGTTCATTTTTGTAATTCCTTTTATCCCTAGAGTTTTTAGAATTAGTGTGCAAGTATCTCAAAAATCTACAAATATTTCTATATTTGGATAATTGAAGGGCTTCTCGTTAATTCGTTTTGCGTTCTAAGCTCTCCTCTCCGCAAAAAGCATCAATAATCATCTTCCATTCATGCGGCTCATGGAAGCGCCGGTGACTGTGTGCATTTTCATTCTTATTACTTGCCGAGATGACTGTGATATCTTGATTTTCCAATTAACAAAGATAAAACATCTTTTTGGGCTTGACGGGCACCTGAGGATTCGGAAGTGAATTAATATCATTTGCCCAAAATATTGCTTAACTGTTTAAGAGGATAAATTTGGGCTTTACGTTATCTCAACTATGGTCAAAAGGTGGTCAAGCTATGCAGACAAACCTTGTCATGAACCGACAGCTTTTGGACTTCTGAACCCGGATACGGAAATTGGTGTTTGTTCTCTGTATTCGTTTGGAATGAATATATAGTTTATTTAATCGCCTGAAATCAATTGAAACTTGGCTATACATAGGAAATTTGTTATCACTGACAATGTATTTATTTGTCCAGATAACAAAATCGTAGATGACTTTAATTGTTTTTATTGCTAACAGATCGAGCTAATTGTTTCTTATTAAAGATAATACGTTTTAAATGATAGATGGACATTTTGGGATTGAAAAATTGGGCAGATATGTGCATGGCCATTATTCAGTTTAAACAACCATTTGTCAACGCCTGACGTTTTGAACTTCCTTCTCAATCTGACCATATTCCACGTTGACAAGCATCAGTGAGTTCATAAGATGCACGGCAACTTTTGGGCATGAACTAGGGACCGCTTTTGGAACTACTGTGTTGAATTCATCTCTGCACGGTGATGGTCAGATTCAGGTGGAAAGTGAAATATGCATAAAACGGAGAACAGCATTAGTTCAATCTGATCAACAGCTTCTTTGTATTCAAGCAATTTCAAAGCTTTTATTTGCCAATCAGGGAATTGCTTTTGACCTCTATGGCTTTTTAGTAGCGTCTAAAATTAGATGCAGCCTGTCCAAAATAACTGAGGTCAAACAAGGTTGTAGTTGCTGACACCTTTGGACTATTTGTTTGCTCATAAAGAAATTTTGAAAGGATTAAATGAGTTCTAGCACAACCCATGACCGAGGTCTGTGGCCTGTAAGAAGGTCGCAAATATGGGTTCTGCTATATCGTGTAAATGGAAAATGAAAAACAGTCTGATCAGCCGGCCAGTGGCCGAGTGGGAGTTTTGTTTCATTCCGTACTCGGATAAATGAAAGATACGGATGCAACTGTTATAAAGTTGTACAGATTCCTCCGACTTTTCAAATGATTTGTTTCCAATGAAGATCGTAGACGAGATGCTACAGCTTTGTGTTCAAAAGTGGTGTACTCATTCGGTTTAAATTCTACGTCCCACTTTCACATAAACGGAAAAAAACCGTCAATCTCAATAAAATGTTACCTTGGACGGAGAGATTCAAAATTCGAATTTCCACAGGTTCTCATAAACTTTAAACTGTAGTTCTCGAAAATAATGATATTTTTAGACCACTTATTGTACATTTTGTCAAATGTATCATATATAACACAAAAGATGGCTGCTTCCGTACCCCAAAGCACTCGGTAAGTTTCATCTCAGAGCACATAACTGTTTGCGGTTCTAAAATTCTTTAAAATAGTTGCAGTTCCGTACGGCACATGGTGGATAAATATTCATAATTATTGCCAGCTACATCGACGTTATACGAAATCAGTGTGAGAATTCATAACTTGATTTCTACTCAATCACACTAAGAAAACTTGTTGAATATCTTCAATCGAGTTCATTGGTATATCTATTTGTATTCATAGAATTTTCTTTTATTTGCTAAACAACGAAAACTTACCTTCATTTAACATGTTACTGATCAGAAACGACTTTAATATTAAAGTTAGATTTATCTACCTCGACTAAGGTAAAATTACTAATTTTTCTGTTTATTCTACCCTTCCTCAAAGGGAAATCCTGCATTACTTCTCCCTTCTTTCGTTGACAGCTACAATTTCTGACTAACTCCGGATTCTTTATGCTGATCGTACTTTGTTTGTGTTTAAATTAAAAAAGTGAACTTCAATTCTTCGAACTTGGGAGTTCATGACTATCTATCATACAGTGGTATACGGTTCATTAGATATGGCCCTAAATATCTAAAGCAGTTTTTCTGAAACAAATTCGAATAGAGAAGCCAAAAACAGTGGTTTGTGTCATATCACCCGAATCACATTGATGCCTCAATATATGGCCAGAAAATACATAAACGTAGGCCGATTTAGTTAGATGAATAAGCATTTTCTTTTGATAAACTGAAGGATAGCTCTCTTCCCCAATAGAGCTGAACCAGTCACCGTTATGTGCTGCAGATAAAGAATTGCCTCAGCTTTATCCGGTGAAGTATCTTGGAGGGTCGATAGCCTAGAACATCACCTACTTCGAGTTCATTAGTATTTCATCCACGCCATGGCACCATTTTACTGGTATTCAAAGAGCTGCTTGCTTGATTACTTTTTGTGTAGGTTTATAAAAGTTGTATCACTTTTCACTGGATATACCTTTGTTTTCATTTAGTCGATTGCGTCATTTGTGAGCCTTGTAATACTGTCATGTCTAACTCAACCTTTGTCTGCTTAGTATTTCACTGATGGTCATTCCGCCTAGGAAGATTCAAGTCGTTTTATGACAGGAAAACAATATCTCGTTAGTCAGTTCCACTGCGTCATGCAAGATCTCTCACTAAACTTTCTTGAACAGATTTATAAAGTACTTTTGCTCTAATACACAGCTGTGATTAAACATTTCTTCATTTCTCTTCAATTCATTGTAACGCCCCACAAATTTATTTAACAGCAATTCCGCGCTGAACTGCTTTACGCTAAAAAATCTGTTATGATATTTTCAAGCTTTTCGAGATTTTATTCTAATTCAGTTGTGACGACTTTTCATTTCATTTTCCCTCATGCCGAGCACAAATGAAATCGTTTGGTTACTTTCCGGTACAAAGTAAAAGACTGAAAGTGATATAGCAATCTCCATGAAAATGAAAAAATTCCACTTCGTGGCTATTTACTGTCAATTACCCGTTGCTATGGCAAACTGAATGGAACGATCTTTAGAGAGTTGACATTTGGTGGATCTATTGGAATAAAATAAATAGGTTTAATGGCATTCAGACACTAAACTGACAACAATACCGACAAATTTTATTTAACAAAGGTTAGTTATATTTAATAATAATAATAATAATGTGTTGGCCAAGTGGTTAGGTTAGTGAGTTGGGTGTCCCGGGTTCAAACCGCTCCACCACCGCCCGTCTTCCCTATATCTGTATTTTCCCCAAGCAGCCTTGGTACGGCCGCAGCCCCCTTCCTGAAAGTTGACTTTACATTTGTATATTCAATAAACAGTAAAAGGAAGTAAAACAGACATTTAAACATTTTAAATTATCCTGTGTAACCGAATGTTTCAATGTAATGCAATTGTGAGCTCAATGTGACAGACTGATCGTGACAGGTTGAAAGAAACAGGATCACAGTTTTTTATGCATAAACAAGCCTTATTCAACAGAACGAAGGGAAAAGATCACAATTACCCGACAGTGACCGATTTGAGAATATTGCAAAGCATGATTGATCCCAATAAGCACGCTCTGACGTAAGTAGTTTGATCTTGTCTGTAGACAATGAACAATGAAAGTTCTTCGGAGTGTTTGAAATTATTAATTTTGAAACTGAAGTTTGAATTTTTCGTAATGACGGCCTTACCGAAATTTAGGGAAAGATGTTTCTACTTATAGAAAATAGTCAGTGATGCATACCTTCTCGTATTTCTGTTGAGAATTCAGCTACAAACCACTGGTTTGGAAACCGAAGACCTTGCCTTGAGCTTGATGATCATGAAAGGTTGTTCCAGGATATACTACGGGCGCAATTTTAAAGATACATTGGTTAATGTGTCATGTTCATTTGTCCATAATTCCTTCATCCCGTAACGGAAAATAAACTCTGAATACATCCCGAGTCCCCGTGGGGATCGCATTTCTTAACGGTGTCACCATTGGGACAGTCTCAAGGAGTGAACTGAAAGAACCATCGCGAATCACAGGTTTAGATGTGTGAATTTATTCAGTGTCATAGAAGTACCATCACAACCTGTGTGTCAAATGAATGACAGTCTGAATCGATCGCGAAAAATCTCGGAAAAGCTACATGATCACCTAGACCCGCGCAACCAAATACTAAGAAGAAAAGAAAACCTATCGAAATATCACATTATTTGGCAAATAAATGATTCTTTAGTATTTGATAAACCCTGGTTTTTAGTATTGATAATACTCACCTTGTGTGGTGAGCTATAGAGAAGTCCTGAGTGGTAGTGTAACGCTGGGCAATCACGCCAGTAGTATTTTGTCGTTAGAGGTTGTATCTCACTGGACCTTTTTGGTTGTTTGCGTTTTGTTTCCTTTCTTGCAGGTTAAAATTCAACCCCGACCCACGGAAGACCTGTATGCCAGTAATCCCTCGCCAACCCGTGTTCCGCATCCCTACCGCCGTTCCCCACCGTCTTTTGTCGCCGCAAAGCCTCACATCGTCTCCCGCTGAAAGTATATGAGCCGAGGGACATCCTGTAGTGCATCTCCGTTCACTCCACTGCTATGCGAGAGCCCGGAGTACGTTCGCATTACAGTAGCAGTTTTAAATATTTTTTTCAAAAACTGTTCGACACTCCCTCAGGATGCTCTGCATGGTGCGATGTTGATGCTCTTCACACTTTTATTTTAGATGATTTTACCATTTTTCCATGGAATTCAGACTGGGCGTTTAGTACGCCACAATATTCAACTAACGTCATGATACAGTTCGTATAACTAAACGTCTTGACATCTTTAACCTGAGGATCTGTTACCGTGAAATTTACCAATTACCAATTGCTATTTGTGGTTCCAAATGCTAATTCAATATACTCATGCTCACTTTTCCAATCAGAAAATATAACTCCCCGTTCCCATCTAAAAACAGAACATTTTCCACTTTGTTTCACCAAAGAAATCACTGCGTTCATATATTTTACCTTTCTTACTCCAAAATCATCCTCGACGAAGCCTTTGATATTAGCCGTGTCATTTTTGTTATCGCTGAAGCTCTGATTTTTTCATCACACAACCTCTGGATATACTTTTATATCAATTACGGTGACCTCAGTGATAACCTGCAACGCGCTCAGTTTAATTTCCGTACGAGTGTCTGTGGAATACATCAACAAACCGTCCGTACGTGCGTATTCTCGTTTTGTGAAAAATAAGGTCAAAAGGATCACTAAAAAACCACATGGCAAACGGAAAACACATCGCGCTGGCTGGAAAGTTGCCCTTGAGCGCCGAAAC
>UZAN01048022.1:10114-23294 GCA_900618425.1 Echinostoma caproni | reverse complement strand
ACTGAAATGGTGTCAACATGTAATTTGGTTTCTGGCATCTTTTTATCGTACTATTGGATCGTCCAACTTTAAATATCTATCTGGAAGACGAAAAGCGTGTAAAATAATCATTTCAACAAATTCCTTTTGCATGCAGGAAATTGACACTACTACTAGCAGTTTATCCAATATTTTTCCTACGCGTGAGCTGAACCTCAGTACAGTGTGCTGGCAGGCGAATACGGAGGCTGTGAATCAGGTAACTGATTGATTCAAATTTCAACAAGACACTCATTTGTGGAATAATTATTTTGTACTCCGTATGCCTCCAAACATTTAGGCAATTTTGCGGATGAAAAGCGAAAATTTATTCTCCTGGTTTAAACACCATGAAGGGAACAATTGTTTATTGAACAAAGCTTACGACCGGGTACTGTAATGAGACAAGAAAAGTACTGAATAAATACTGATCTTTATCCCCAAATTGTATGCAATCATAATGTATGTTGTCATCCAATTACCACTTGCCATATTTATTATAAATCATTGAATTATAAATTATAAATTATTACGAATTGTGAGTTATAACCGATTTCCTGTTTGACAATGAGAGTGTTACTTAAACCAAGGATAAATATCTGTTGGAAAAGGCAAATTCACTGCCAATGTGCAAATTTCATGCTTGTAATGGTCGATAGCAATAGCTCATGAAAATGTTCCCTCGGACCGACATGCTGAAGAGAGCATCAGTTGACCAAGATGAATGACCGCAACACATGGCGGGTCGCAAAAGGGGATATGAGCAATCGCGTTTCAGGAGGAGTTCACGACGTTTGAATCGGAATGCAATTTTATTTCGTAATTGAAATGTATACAAGTGGTATCATGACTAACCGAAGATACATGTCGCAAAATGATAACATTTGGTGTAATCATCTCAATCGCTGACATTAAACGAACAAACACACTTATAGCATATTTGATTTGTGAATCCCATTGAACGGACAAGTACAGTGATATTGCGTCCAGAAAATATTACAACACTTTTGCAGTGCAAATATTCCACACATTTGGATTCCGTTTTCACCGATGTTTCACTCCGTGAAACAGTTGATTTCGTCTTTAATTGCATTTTTTCAGGTATTTTTTCCTTCCCCATCCAATCTCAAATACGTAGGAGAACTATTATGTTTATGTACCGAAAACATTCGTTCTGGTTCTGAAGGAGCCGCATAAAAACAGATTGATGGCGTAGCCATGGGCAGTCCGTTAGGCCCCAATCTGGCTGAAATTTGTTTAGGAATGATTGAACTCAATTGTGCTAATACTATCTCAGAGTCCACCAAGTCCTGACGTTTTGTGGATGATATTTTTATTATTACGAAGCTTGAAAATATTGATTCCCTTGTGAGACTACTGACCTCTGTTCATCCACATTGTTCCGAAGTACACGACGAAGAAACCAATGATTCCCTAGAATGTTTGGATGATATAATTACGAGGCGCTTGGATGGTACATTATGGCGTTCTATCCAAAGAAAAGCAAAATACATGATCAGTAACTATAATTCTCTCGCGTCTTATTCATGGCTTCTAAACGTGAACTCGTGAAGCTGTGTTCCATCGAGCCGGAAGCATATTTTCCCTAGACAAACTACGATAAGAAGAAGAATTCCTGAAGGAAACGTTGCCATGAAACGGTTAACACCAAAAGTTCATTGATATTCGTAGTAAAAATGCTCAACAAAAAACCCATTGCCAACTGTTTCTCAGAAAACCGTATACATCAAACTATCTTTTAATGGCCATCGCCTTGTGAGCGATGTGCGCAAAATTTAAAATCAGCTCTCAAGCGCACATTCGCGGTTGCTCAAATTCGACCAACTGCCCCTACTCATGAAATCGATTTAAAAAACATGTACATAGTTTTCAATCCAGTTAAGTTTCACATACTGTTGCGGTGACACATAGCTAGGCAAAACCAACAGTCAGTTATCACAACGGATGACCGAACACATTCCCAAGTGGTTGGTGAATTGGATGACACAACATACGCCCAGTAATCATGCGGGTACACAAAACCCGGGGTCATCAATTGCAAAACACATCATGACAACCAAACATATTGTTGATCCAGATCCCTCTTTCAAGCCCTTGTTACTCAAGTACAGTACAGTACAGGAACGGTTGCCAATAAGTGAGACGTTGCTAATCAGATTACATAATCCCATTCTATCCCCATCAGTTCACATCATTTCACTAGCAGTAGAATTGATCTCTGTTTTTAATTATAATAGTCCCTGTCTGACTGCACTTGTCCGTTCACTAGTATTTGCAAATCCAATGTGCTATAAATGTGCTTCTTTGTTTTACGTCAGCAATTGAGAAGAGTACACAAAATGGTAACATTTCGGGACTTATATTTTCTTTCGGCTTTCGCACAATGTCAGAGGAAGACGCATTGTTTCATCTATACAAGTATGCTACCCTAAGCAATAAGTAACTCACGTCCTCTATCTAGGTATTCAACGAAAAAGAAAATTAATTTTGTCTAACTCAACGGTTGCAATTTGCTGACTGATTTACAACAGGCATGTTGACAGTATCTCTCTTCTAATATTCGTGTATATAAGGATGAACAAAACTGTCTAATCTTATTGAATCGATTGTTGCGGTTTCCCTTTGCAGTCCTTGGGACATTTTTGTTGTTAGAACCATTGTAACCTGCACCATCCATTACATCCTCCACCGTAATACAGTACTAGTTGACATTGCTACAGTAGTTGTGGTATGAAGATATTTTGCCGTATCATAACGCTAATTTAGTAAATGATAATCAAAAGTAAAATATCCCTTCATTCTATCAAAGTGAAAAACGGTGCATTTTCGGGAGAAATCAGGTAATAAGATGGTAGACAAACATTGTTATGTTGCTCAACAAATGAAATTTTACAGCAACCAATTATATATCATCTCTTATACTGATTGCACAAAGCCTGCAAGAAGTTCGAATCAATCAAGTACATTTAGATCATGTTATCTCATTAGACGTAATGCTTACCACCAGGTGCTTTGACCAAAGGGGAAGAAAGATCAAATAATAAAAGTTGCCAGAAATATTTTCTTCCGAAGTCACTTAAAAACTATTTATTGTCAAATTGATACGTATTCGAAAAGTTATGTAATCCATTTGGAGAAGCCAATTGAGAAGTGGAATACTTCATTGGAGACACTACCTCATAAGGAATTGTCTTTAGATATCAGAGAATACCAATGATTGGAACGTATATTTGATTCATACGGCTTGAATGTTACTGTGAACTTACATCCACTAGCTGAAAGGTTTTGTGTGTGGAGAAACAAACATCAGTTCTCAACATTTTGATTAGGTATGTACTGATATAATGATCAATATGTGGGGAATTAGAGATATTAACACTTTTCCTGTTGCCCACAGAAGAAAGCGCACCTGAGCTTGATCTGAGATTGCAGTGGGTAGGCAGTTCGGATAAACCTCGAATCCACGAGGTATTCTTTATCCTGATGATTCAAAAGCAAGCAGTCTGATATGACCTTAACGTCAAAAATTTCATATTAAGAGTCCACATGACAACATTTCGTTTCTAACGGGAAACAGGTTGAGTGTGTTTGATGACGGCGCTATTCAATGCAGTGGTTAGTTCACTTTACTACTGTGTTGCTTCATTTCAATAGTTACGCCTATTCATTCATACATATACATATGTTTCTTGTTCAATCGATTTTATTACATATTCACTGATTGTTTCGTTTACTTACGTCCTCTTTCTGGAAAGAAAATGTTGGAAGATAAGCTACGTTATGTTGGAATCAATACCCGTGGAGATATGGACGTCTTGATAGTTAGTATACGATCGTCAGTCCATGTTTCCTCACGCCAATTTTTAGCATCAAATAGGTTTCTCAGCGGACTAGATCAAAACAGATTTTTGCGAGCGTTTTATTAACGCTAAGCACCAGCTCAATTCTAGAATATGAACTTACTTCCACGAGCTAAATTGTAAACAGGAAGGAAACACGTAAGAAACTTTTGCCATCTGAAAATTTATCCAAGTTGAATACAGCGAAATGCTCATTTTTCCTAATTTTCGCTTCGAAAATTTTTTCGGTCTGCTTTAAAAGTGTATTAATCCAATCTATTTAGGTCTGACTGGCATATGATCGCTTTTGCACTATCCTTCGGTAATTGTTTTCAAGTCAGTATGCATCGCTCACTTGAACGATTGAATTACCAGGGAACCCACCGTGAAATCAATTATCGATAGCTTACTCCAATTGACATTTATTTATTTCCACATAAATTGGAGTTCAGAATGGCCGTACAAAAGGTTGATGCACTGGCCGAGGGTGGTATACTAATAGCTCGTGCAGGTCAAAGCAGGCGAATCGTTTTGGGACAATTCACAACCGGTTCCTTCTCGTTACGAAAGCCTGGCCCGCAAGGCAGCGGTGCAATGTTCCAAACCGCAATGCATTGGGGACTTGATCATACGATGAGGTCAACAACCAAGGAGAGCAACACATCTCGACAGCTACTCGAAGTGATAATTACAGCTACAAGCCGGTAGTGTGTTGGGTGTGGTATGTACGTATGTTCTCGGATGCTTTGAATATCAGGCGATTCAGCCAATTGCCCTAGGTGAACTTTCAGTGATTCACAAACCCTGTTATTGACACGGATATTGGTTTTTTATCCTCTCACATTTGGCGGGAAAACACCTCAGCCACAGGAGGGTAATGATAAGTGTTCTCTTCGCGGAAGCTTAATGAAACTCTTGGTTTTATGGGTTTTACGAGTTGTAATAGCAGTGTAAACAACCGCGACCGGAGAAACCCAAACCGGCCATACTGAGACTTCTTCAGGCCATTGGAAAAACGTTGCACGCGTTTGAAATTACCAAGCTTATTTCGAAGTCCAAAGGGGAAACTTATTGGCAACATTTTTCAGCTGGTCTCACTAAAAAGTTCGTTTAATTTTCACATTCGTGGTTTTCTTAGTTTCAGTTATTTAGTTACTCATAAAGTGGCAACTGGTTTCTCTGGAGGTTTGTTCTTTATGCATACCCGTCAGAAAAACCTCTTAGCATTTTAAATACAATTGAATACAACACACTTCACGTGATTACATGTATTGTCAATTAAGAAAAATATATCCTTCCCCACACTGTTATAATCTTATGGAATAAAACACAAACAATGTACACATAAAATTATGGTTCAGTTTGCTTGCATTCACGCAGATGAGCCAGTATAGCCCAAAACTCAAGCGCCACTCAAAAACGAACTAGATTACGACTGCAACACTGTCAGTCACATTTTCTACTTACGGCCGGGTGCTGAAAAAGTGATGATAAACAAGAGCAAAGGTCAACATTTTCAGATGCAATACACCAACTGCACAGCAGACATCAATCACTTGTCGACTACAGTCAAAGCACATTCCTATCCTCTACATGGAAATAAGAGAATGGATCAAGATCTTATTCTTCGAAGATTCCTTTCACATCAGAGAACGTCTGCTGGATGACCTGGTTGAATATAATTCACGAAACTCACGAATGAAAACGGATTATACGAGAAATCAGGAAACACTCGCCGATGTTCAGTACGACTGGCAGCGTGTGGCGTGCGAATCACGTTCATGCGCTTTGTTCACAGGCTCTTATACAGTCACCATCGGCGCCAGTTTGTTCGTAGAAATATATGTAAAACGGTGTTTGATCCCCTGATTCTCATTACAACACTATTATGTTATTCACAGAATTTAGACCAAAGAGAGGATATTATCATCACTATACACCCCAGATTAGGAAGAACACAGGTAACTCCACTGGAACGGGCTGACCATAATTATGTGAACACGGTTTACAGGGTCGATAGGTAAAAGAAATAGCAATAATCAATGAGCCTGTTGATATTGGTGACGTCGATAGCAAGACTGACCAGTCAAGTGACACCCGATGCGAGTGAGTTGCGGCATGATTTGAGTTATCACCACAAAATTATCATCCCGTCGTATGCAGCCATGTTACTCTCTGTTCCAATATTTGACATGCTGAATTCACTCAAATAAATTCAGCACTATATATCACAAAATGCATTTGTATGAAAGAAAGCAGTGGGGGAATAACTTACGACCAGGTGCTAATCAGCATATGGATCGAAAATGGAAAAACCACAAGATAATGGAATCGATCAGTCGAATAATCGTGAATTGTTTTACCCTGAAAAACTGCATACAGCTCAGTAATTTTATCAGAGGCTAATGTTACCAATGGCCGGAATCATTAATTGGTTTTGAATTAATATCAAACTATTTATCCAAAAGCTATGACTATGAGTGAAAGGCAGGCCAGGCTTTTGATTGCTGCACGTACTGTTTGAAAATTGACATCTTAAACTTTTGGGGTAACTAAACATAAATGTGGAATATTTCAAGCAGGCATTGATATGAGCGTTTAGTCAGATCACGTTTCTCGATATATTCAATGAACCGTTGGGTTCTTTCGCATGTCTGTTGTGCATAATCACACTCTGGGCTCATTCTATGGCAAAAACTAATGACAGCTGTCATGTTCATCCACATTATGTTTGCGATTATTCCGAAGGTAAAATAACCTTCGATTACTCCAAACCAGGAAATGAATCAACCAATCAAATAACTGTCTTGTCACTTCGTCCGGATCTTATATTCGCTGGACTATTGACCTTCTGGTTAACTGAGATATTCCGGTGTATTTTATGTTCTGGTAAAGGTTCAAACTACAGTTTTTAGGTTTCGTAAGACAACTGGTATACGTTTTTGCTCATATCGTGCATCCCAATATTTCCAGTACAGCTCTGAGTTACTTCGCGAGTGTTACGGACTATTTCGCTTTGTGCCCATTATAAAAAAGAAAAATGACTGATATGTATGTTTCTCAATCATTAAAATCGGTATCGGGATGGTCATACTATAAAACTGTTCTTTAAATGTGTCATATTGAATGTTATATTTTACCAACCAACGCGAAGATGGTTATACAGAAAAGTATTGAAACTTACCACCTTTTGCTGAATTGTTTGAGTACACAGAAGGCAAAGTGGTAGATGGAAAAATGTGGAAGCTTAGATTTTTCATCGAATGAGCAATCTTGAACCGGTTTTATGATTGTCTTGATTGTAATAGACCCCAGCAATAAGACTTGTACCATTTGGAGTGCCTAAAGTTGAACGAGAACTGGGCACGTCTTCCGAATAAAATGACGCTATATTTTGATATTCTCAAGCAGGTTGGCAATTGACAACGATCCAAAGAGATGAGCGTCATTATATAAGAAGACCCATGTTCTCGCCACGTAAATTCCCCGTGAATGAAACACGATTTGTTTTACACTCAAAATTTTTTCTCTAATTCGCACAGTGGTGTAAGTTGTACAAATTAGTAAATAAAAACTCCCGTAGATCACATTGATTACCACTAATACTAATGCTACTACTACTAGTAATGCTATTTAAACCAAGCCCGATTTTACTTAAATAAAATGTTGGTAGTCATGCGAATCCCTGTATGCACTCATCAAGTCAAATTCGTTGTACAAAAAATGAACTTACATCCAGAGTCTTGACGAATCGTACAAAATAAAACATGCATTGATTTTCACCATCGCATAAAGTGCAACACTGATTGCTTCAAACAACCTCACTCCATGAGATATTAACTTTCACAGAAAATGTGTCCCAATAAGCCACTTTTCATGTGCCTCACATTCAATATCATTGTGCAGGTATCTATCAAATAGTTGGGTGAAAGTTATAAGCTGAGAGTAAATAACGTTTCTGTGGTGCAAAGCCGTCCGCACTTCCCTAAAATGTCATCAATTGTTCTCGGGGTTTGGCACAAACATCGTAGGCACTACAGGTTTCCAGTTAAAGTTCACACCTTCCGGTTGTTTAGCCTTGACCTAAACCTCTGGTTTGGTTTTATTTTTCCTCTCAAGGTATTGTATTTATATGTTCTTTTAATGAATATGACTGACCCTAAATTTCAAACGTTGTGCCCTGAAATAACTGAACTACGTTTGCTGTTTTATTTTTTGACTCTCAGTATGGTTGCTTGACTGCCTACAAATATTGTGTGAGGTTTGAGCGGTTTGTTGGCCGGACTGCACACAAAACGTCCAGAATAAGGAGCGTATAATAAACCTTCAGCAAATGTTGTGCGGTTCGATGATCAATCTTAACAGCAAATACACTCAGATAATTCTCTTTTGGTCGATAGTCAAATGGTGTCACTTGACCGCTATTTAACGGGGTGAAGGCATACATTCATTCCGATCACAGATACTTCGTGATAAAAAATATCGGGAGATTTGTGACAAGCGAGGAGATTTCCTTTCTTTTTAAATTGTAGTTCACTCACCACATGACCCTAAAATAAAATAGATAGACAGATAAATAGATACATAGATAGATAGATAGATAAATAGATAGATAAATGCATAGGTACATGCAATAACGTTGAGGGAACATAACTATAGTATTAAAAGATAAAATTCTATCCGAACATTTCGCACAGTAGAAAATTTAATCCAATATCCACACCAGAAACATGGAGATTTACACTTTTGCTTTAGACACTGAATTGTGCCCTCCCCCCCCTCGATGACTGGCCTTCGAGCTTGTTCAGAACCGTTAGTCTTCATCTCCGTTTCATAGCGCCAAAGGGAATAACTTATTGATTAAAGAAGTTCGGTTTCTTCGTCAAATACATCCCATTTCATTTTGCTGGAAATAACGTGTCCTAAGGAAAATAAACTCATTTTTATGACGTCCCAATGCTTGAGAGCTCAACGTCAAATCAGTACCCGAAATATTTCGTGGCATCTTGCACACGATATTTTCATCATATTGGAGTAGAGTATACATGAGTGCACCGCGTCGGGAACCGATATAGAACATATTGAGATATACGACGCATCCTTTGGAGATTTTCCATCAGAGAACATCCATTACTGTCAAGTATACATGTAGCGCAAATGTCGTCTTGCAATGTCATGTCATGACATTCCCCGACTGAGCAACTCGCAAAGATTATATGGAAAGCATAATAGAATAATGGCGATTGATAAGGCTATAGTTTCGAACTGTTAACGGTTCATTAGTGTATATATTATCAACGCGATTCACCAGTTGCCCCTCTGGTAAATTTGTGTTACATTCTGACCGTCAGANAGTTGTGTATCAAAACCTATACTTACACCAATCGTCACCTGAATTATACAAAATGGGAACAAATAGAAGCTTCCGTGAAGCTGGCTCCATCTAGCCACAGTCATATATGAAAACAGCAGAATATTGGAAAACAAACGGTCTTATACAAAACGTGTATTGAATCATTACCACTGCACACTGAACCTCGTGCCAGTTCACTAAGGATTAAAATGAACAATAGACAATAAACTTTAATCTCTAGTTACGAGTGATCCAGTAATGAACATGTTTTACTCCTGTCACTCGTGTACATGTTTTCTTAAAGATGAGTTTATTTCAACCACGTCACTTGAGTTTGGTATAACTTCATAGAGTGGATTGTGAAATGGTCTCCTCGGAGTCGCTTTCAATGACAGTAACCATGAGTGATGCACAGAAGTGCATACCTAATGGTTGTTCGAACTGAACCGACACCAGGTTCAGGGATGAATCATACATCATTTTGACATAGGAATAACCATAGTACCATCAACGAAGATACACCTGCACCAAATGCTAATGGAACAGATTAAAATGGTCTCTCTTGCCACATGATTAACCGCGGAATCACGCCGAGACTCACATTGTACGAAGCATGACAATAAAACGAGCCAGGTCACCGCGCTCAGTATGTAGGAATTCATTTCGCGTGTAGGTAAACAAGACGATCAACTCCGTTTGCAACACGCATTTATACTTTAGCCGCAGTCGACAAATAATACTATGTTTGCTATCTTGAAGTGTCAAATATTTCCAGAATTTAGTTTCTCGTTGAAGTAACTACTTGAATCTGGATCAACAATATTGAGCATCCTAGAACCTGACCGGTGTTTTGTTTTGATAGATATTTTTAATCCTTCGTGAGTCAAATTTAATACCCAGTTACTGGAATGTAAGTTGACAAAACGGGACATGGATTTTTACAAACTACAGTGTAGAGTGTGTCAAACATAGATTTGTGTGCAAACAGGTGCGTATCCAGATTACACTTGTCCTAGTAACTATCCGACTTTCAGCCGAGATTTTAGATACATGCAAACAGTATACGTGAAAGTTTGCTTGTGCAGGTAAGACTGACATATTATTTTCAAGATTCCGGTAACAAAACCTTGTTATCCTGAATTCAGTCGCTGCGCAGTGCCAAGTAAAGTCTAGTGAATTTTCATTCGCCCTATTAGAAGTAACAATTCAGACAATACACGATCACTGTTCTGTGGTGGAAATGTCAGATTAGAAACAAAACAAATAACGATACGCTGCATATACAAAGAAATCGACCCAAATTCGGTAGAGTTTCAGTTTATGGTGTTTACTGGCAAGATTAGCGTTAGCATGAAACCCTTGCAAGGTGTGTTAATACAGAAAAGTTGTATGTTGTGCTGCTGTCTGCAAAATGCTTACCATACACAGGAGTGAGTTGCACATGTACAGGGACATTAATTAAGATTAGGGTAGTGCGTTTGAGATGGGTTTAGTATTCATATGGTAGCTAGCTTTTGGCAGCCTTAAGGTGCGGTTAAATTACATTATATTTCAACAGTCCGGAACGCATTAATGATTAAAGCACAAGCAGATCAGTTGTGTCAAAACAAGGAAGAAGGACCATGCACATTCTTTGAACACCGGAAATACCAATCCATCAGGATAGCATACTTTCTTAGACTGAGAAATTCTGTTCGGTCAGTAATTATAACAGCATCAATAAGGGAAATCACCACTATCGTACATGGGACAAGGGTGTCGGTTTTAGCATGTCCAAATCGACTATTGTGATTGTGCACGTTGGCAGCTGGCACGTTCTCCTTTGTTTTCCTACCGAAGAACTGAAAGAACATTTTACATGCATTTCGACAAGTCCTGATAGGTAACAGTGCATGCACATAAGCGGCGTTTATTCTCTGCAGTCCATTGTTGATTGTTCTCGAAATGCCTTTCAAAAGCAGAGCACATTTTGGCTTTGAAAGCTTAATATTTCTACCGACTTAGTCGTTTAAGGATAGCAGACGAAAAACGGTCTAACCACAGATTATAACAGAATTTCAAATAAGCAGCTGGGTTATCGCAAAAGATTGAAGGTTTATTGTGCACAAATACAAAAGAATTTGGTCGATCTAATCCGGAGAGTTTTTGAAGCTGCAATGGATGCCAACGAAGCCGATGAGCATAACTCTGCGTGTATCATTGATGACTGGATCTAATTCGGATCACGATAAATAGTTTCAGTGTTATATGAGTAAAAATGTCGATGGGGGTTGGGTTAAGTGCGTTAAGTAGATGAAGGTCAATACCGAAACAGATCAAGGCAAGCCTCGATTCCGGTCGGAAAGGTAAAAACGTTCTGTAGTTCAAGAGTATTCAAGAAAGTAAAATCAAACCAGATAAATCCATCACACAGGATCTAAAGAGGAGAGTACACTTAAAGCGGGAGGATAATTGTCTGCCACTTTATTATGATGATAAATCAAACCAAAAGGATAAAATGATCGTCACATAAAATAAAAGTTCAATAATTATTGAGGTGTTCAAGTCCATATTTGTGTAGCGACCAAGTGATAAAACAGTAGAATACAAAATAACTCGTTTGCCTGATTTGCGCCAATCGTCATTTATGTAAATAAAAACACGTCCGTCTCGTATCTTAACTGCGACGGGTGATCAACTCGGTGGAAGGGACATTTGTCGATTTTAACACGTTCATCATCAATATCATTCTGGAACGAGCTCTCCTGAAGCATAACCACTCCAACTTTTGAATTGTCAGGTCTCATTGCCATATTCCTTACCTCTGACATATAATCAATCAGGGTGCTTACGTTTCCCCTAATTAGTGCCGCAATGCAGATTTTAGAGGATTTACGTTTTTATGTAATCGCACTACGTTTCTATAACAGTGAATAGCGTGTATCGCAGATAGAAATCCAAAGATTAGTAATGTAATTCAGACTCCAACCACGCATCGGACCGAGTGACCCGATTCTACGACCTGGCCTCAGTGAAACTAAAGCTGTTTAATTTATTTGTTTGATGTGAGTATTCGAAGCGCTACTACTTGTGTGCGGTAATGAGAGGAAATCACGCTGTTCTGATAGCAGGGTTGATACGAACATGAATTGTGTAAAACTACACAAATGTTTACAGCTACTTGGGAGTGACGAATCTCAGAGGGTTTGACTAGTGCGTAGAGATGCTGACATGGATTAAGGTTGCTGGGTGTCCTTTTCTTCCTCCACCGTTTCTCCTTATTCCTTCTCACCGATTTCTCCAGCTCAAGATGAAGTTAACCATTCCGAAATACTTAGAGATCTAATTATTTAAATGACTTTGTTAAAGTAAAATGCCGTTTCTTCCACTAGCCCGTCAAAGTAAATACTTCCATGTCACTGAGAAAAAAATGTCTGTCTGAAACAGCCTTCGGATTGCGAAGCTTTTCGTTATGCTGTGGCGAGTTCCAACCGAGCAACACACACGGGTAACCTAACCAGCATGCAGGAAGTAGGCTGCACCACTAATGAAAAGTACACCCCGGGACCGCTTTGAGACATATAAACTCGCGGTTGAACAAAGTTGAATGCGGGGATTTCATAAACTTTGTTATACACCGTTCTCAAACGGTCCGAATGAATTAAAATATGCTATTCGAAAATACAGCATAAACAGTGTGCGATCGATGACAGAATATCGATTGACGGCTGGAATTGCTTCGTAAACCTGTGCATATAAAGGCTCAATGCTGAGTTTATCCTCACAACGATCCAGTTTTGGGGCCTGCCGGCAATATTTGTCTAAGGCAATTATGCTCACCAGAAATTCAAACACTCCCAAAGATGTATACGAATAACCTTGAAAAACATCCAACATCGACAACAACATTGATTCCTCACTGTTTGAATTCTCACGCGGAATCACAACTCTCCTAAAAGAGTTTTGGTGA
>UZAN01048021.1:4318-25038 GCA_900618425.1 Echinostoma caproni | reverse complement strand
AACCTTGAGAGATGCATCCTGTTTGCGCCACCCATGGGATATCACTCAGCGTTCAATTGATGAGGTCAGATTTTTTAAACCAAAATCTCCTTTTCATCTCCAACCATATTCAATGTCTGCAATCTCGATCAACTCGGTCAACAAGCTGCCTTAGTTAGAAAAAACTTTTAAATTAGATATATATACTGTGCAGTGGCAGAACACCTTGAAGACATGGGCCATCAAACCACCGAGAACACGTTCACGATCATGAACGAAGTGCCACCAAACGAATCCAAAGCTGGTCGTCAACAGTACCCTGCTACAGCCGAGGCGGTGACCATTAGCCTACTCAATCAATCCCTTTGTTCTCAGAAGCTATTTGTTTAGTCACTTCGCTTAATCTGGCCTCAACCTGTCCGAAAGGACAGGCTTTTGGCGCGCCCCGCTTTAGTACAACTTTCATCAAGCTTGAGAAATAACCGTAATTCTTGAGACTCCACGGTCGTAATTATGTCAAATGTTGCAGCCTCATTAAACTGGTGTTTGTAATGGATTCGTGTTTTTGAACGGTGTTTATCTTCGGCGTGTTAATGAATCCACATCTGAAGAACAGAGTTCACTTTAAGTGAATGTATGGAACGGTAAGCATTTACGTTTATGTGGTTTCACTTATTGATTTATATGAGGGCCTGTGTATGCAAAACAATGTACCGTTTGTGTTACATTTGAGATTTTCACTCACAAGAGTATGGTACGTTATGCGGAAACTGAAGTTGTACGACATGTGTTAAAAGATTTGACGATAGGAGCACTTCGTTTAAACCTTCTCCAATCAACATGTGGTTCAGCATGCGACCGCCACACCCGTATTTTCAAATGAAGCTTTGCAACAGCAAAATTTTTATAAAATAAAATGTTTCAACACTAGTTGACCTCAAAATATTCCGGTACGTATTTGTCTGACTGGTTTATGTCGGTATTACTAGAACCTGTGCGTCGAATCTAAAGAACTACGCATTGCGGGTTTTGGCTAAAGCTTGATGGGTACCGGTGTACATAGATTGTCTAAAGAGTCCCACAGAGCACATTTCAAATAGAACAAGGAGTGGCGAACAAGCTCGTTTTCAGTGATTCGTAGTCATGCCAAGACATCACAATAAAATATTACGCTGTTTATATATAAATCAGTATTCAACCATAAAAACGCAAACAAATGTTTCGAGAAAGGGAAAATAACCTCATGGGCTATCTGGGGCCAAGTTCATCTTGGGATCGGATGTGGAATTCTCAATGATCGCATAATTGTTAGGTCATCCGTTCGTTGGGACCACTCGGAATATGGGGTGTGTAGGGGGTGGCCAGGGGAGCTGAAGCTGATTAAGATGATTAAAAATGGTTCTGGTAGCTTTGTTCAGGCACACAAACATTGAGATGTCTGACTGAAGATCGATGCAATTCTGACATTGTCAGGTCAATCTTATGTATCATTTTTCTTATGGAAAACAGTGAGACGATTCAGAGACTCCATGGTAAAGTGATTAGCTGCATCATATCTCCCATAAATTTGCGGATAAAACGTTATTAGTAGAAAAAACATTTCAAGACGAGTATTTAATATATGTTTTCCCACTACTCTCTTGAATGAAATGAAAACAGTGGATCAGGTGATGCATTAGGACCCGTAGCAAATGTTTATGTAAATGAATGGGACAAGTTTCCCGTCAAGCGGGCGGTCAGATTTAACCGTTTAATGATAGAGAAATTCTCAACTCACCTGGTTCAGACGTTTCAATGACAGAACGACGGTTGGATTAAGCAGATAAGCTTACTGAGGGCTGCCTGTGTTTTAAGCTTAAAACAAAGGAGAACTGACAATACATTTGAATTTGATTTAAATAATCACGCAGATGAAAACTGTTCATTTTTATCGAAATGATGTGAACTCCGAGTAAATAATGAATAAATAAATAGATAGGATTCAAAGTCAGTTTACCGTATGGCTTTCACCCTTTGCAGTACCTTCTGACTGCCATTCGTAAACTTTGAATGAATTCCAATAAAGAAAAAGATGTTTTTCCGCTGCCATGAGGCAGTATGTCGTCATGTGGTTTGGGTTGTACACTTTCATTATCCGCTATTATTAATTAACTGAAAAGGAAAAATTACTTCTCGGCTGTCACGGATATTTCACTCTGAATTCTTTGTCATTTCCTACTGTTTGTAATTCCGGAGTTGGTTGATTCAAATTACAATGGTTAGAACAATGAAAAAAAACTAATTTTGGTACTTGCAATTTGATTCATTTACGTAAACTGCTCTAGTTTCAGCAATCTGCCAGTTCGCGAATAAGAAACGCTCATGCGAAAACCCGTTGATCGTTTACCAACCGTACAACAGCGCTATCGGTGCTAGCTTATACAGGCAAGGAGATGTTTAGGTGAGGTCAGGTCAGGTTAGGTTGCACAGAACTGAATATGGCCATTGTTAATCGAGCCTCCAGAAATCCTTCGATGAAATGCTCAGCTCTGCTGAACTAAGAATGAAAAATAGAATCTCATCTCGCCAAATTGGCGGTTGAATTGTTAGACGTGAGCGTTTCATTACGTGCGCCGGTAAAAAGAGAAACGCTATCCTAAACGTGTTGCACGCTTACACTCATCTGCACTGCCAGAGAAGGGAATAGTTCCATCGATCGCTTATAAAATGCAGTTTTAAAGGCTTGCACTGTCTGGAGGTCAATTATTTCCTTTGAAATCTGGTTCCAACTATCGACTATCCTATTGTTGAAAAAGTGCCTCCGCATGTTTAGCCGACACCTCTGCTTTGTGAGTTTAAACTCATGCTCCCTAGTGCCATGTTGAGGAGCTGATATTAAGAGTCTTCCCACTCATCCCTCATATTCCTTTCATGATTTTGAAGGTTTCCCTGAGGTCTCCGCGGAGTCCCCATCTTCCTAATGAGAAAAAACCTAAAGCTTCTAGGCTGTCCTCGTGTGTTCTTCTCCTTTAGCCTTCAACCATTCTGGTGGCCAACTGCTGAACTTTCTTCAAACAGGCGTCGTCGTTCTTGAATAAGTTTGACCAAGCCTGTACACAATACTCCAGGCGCGATCTGACTATGGCTTTGTCAACGGGAATGAAGACTTCCGGTCGTTTAGCACTATCCCAATAACCCAATTCACAACCAAAAAACTGATTGCCCACTTCAGTGCTAGATGTTCATGTTATGCGTCTATTCAACTAATAGCCTTCGATCCAAAACCAAAATACCGGATCAATACTAATCCTGGTTTTTCACCCAACCAATATTATTTTTTTACTAAGATGAAGAAAACATCCCTAGCAGTATGCATTACTGAAACATAATCCTGAATGACCAGTGATATTAAAAAGACTGTGTCTACCATACACAATGGTGTGAATGAATGTGAATGTATTTTTACGTTTTATTTTATTTATTAAATATACAATTGTACAGTGAACCTTGAGGAAGGGGGGCGCGGTCATGCAGCATAGAGAAATGGGGAACATGGGCAGCGGTGGAACAGTTCGAATTCGGGACTTCATCGTCGTCATTTTGATAATGTCAACCACTTGGACCTCTCTGCCCATTTAATTTACTTCAATCGATCATCTTGTATCCCTCGGCTACATAAACTGATAAGCGGCAGCGTGCTAAGGTAGAACCTGTAACCAGCAGGAGTACCACAAGATATTATGCCTTGTTACTCTATAAATATTCAATATTGGAAACTGCACTGGTTAATCCAGTTGTTTGCAAATTTACCGCAACCGTAAATGGTTTAGCTTACCCTATTGAACGATGGACCTAACATTTCTGTAATTCTACAAACTCTGTTTTGAGAGCGTTACCTACGAAATCATTCTGCCGCTTTTTATTTTTCTATCAAGTAAACTAAGCGGTGATTGAGGTCTGAACGATAAACACCAAGTCACCCAGAAATGGTAGACCAATGGCGATAACAAAACAAAACCTGGAATGAACCCAAGAGTCTTTCATTGATACGGCTCTGGCAGAATGGCTTTCGTGAGCCTCGAATCACGAAGCGTTCAGCCACATGCGCCCAATTGATTATTTTTGACACGCTAATACCATACACTGCTTTCGCTACACAATTTTTTCGAAGCGGGAATCTTCCAAACACCGATTATTCAACCTTGTCTTTTTAACCGCAGTCATTAACCCTGTGTTCGAGCTGAAATTTGGTAATTATCAGCAGTTTAGTCTAATTGGTGACTTGATTTTATCACTGACAGCAGTTCTACAGCCGCTTTGCTCTGTTTCGTAGGGGGTCCAGTATAAACTTCTGAGCATTTGACAATACGGTTATTGATACTTGATCTTATTTTAGAAATTATTCGAAATCCGTTTTCTGAATAACCGACGTTCAATTGATCGTACAACTGACTCAGTTCAGTCAGTTAAGTTATAACAACCAATAATCATGCATCGTCATCCTTCGGCTTTTTTTTGTTTGTCTTGAGGCTAGCCATTTGAATAAAGGAGCAGGCGGAGGAAGGTAATTTCGAAAGCTTTTCAAGGAGGAGACAGAGAATTCCGGTTGGCTAAGATTGCAAAGAGATTAAGATGCATGAGCGCCAATGTTCTGCGATACTAAGGCATATCACGCCATGTCTCTAACCATCAGTTAAGCTGATCCCAAGGTCCACATCCAGGGAGCCGAGCGCGACCTATATAATCTAGTCTCCTGGTTAGAGTTTCCATATCCTTAGCTGAGGCGCTTTTATTACCGCCCTTGACCTTTTTTATCGGCTGCCTGCCTGAACAAACATCACGCACCCTGGAAATCTTCCTTGGTGGCACATACTTCAACCACCACAATCCATGGTGGTCGATCACTGTCCCCAGTGAACGTCCGCATTTGCCTGAAACTCTTCCGGGGGTAGTTATTGCTCAGATTGATCAAAACAATCCACATTGATTTGGCCGTTCGACAAAACAAATTGTCCTCAAGTTGACTGGAGCTTTTTCGCAGTTGTCTGTTCTCTTGGATGTCACAAAATTTCGCTTGCAGTGAGGTTGATCAATTAACCATTATACTAATGAAGTTCATTTATACGATCGGCTTCTTGGGTAAAATGCATGCAGCGGCGAATGCCTAAACAATTTAAAACTTAGTTATGAAGTAGATGTGGACTTCAATTGGAGTACCTTTACAATAAACTAAATGTGGACAGTACTTTTGGCCTCTGAATTCCAGGAACTGCAAAAGTTACAAAGTTCACTAGAACAAAAAGAGGCGAACAGTACTCTCTTACAGGATCGCGTCAAGCAGTTGACCGACGCGCTACATGCCGCTCGGGGAGAAACCGAGGCGATCGCGAAAAAGTTCACCTTGTTGGCTGAGACCGAGGCTAAAATACATCCAAACAAACAAACTGGCGACGCTATCGGGAGCAGATGCAGCAGTAGCAGCGGCAGCAACAAATCATTCACGGGTGGAGATGCGAGAGAGGAGAATGTGAAAATGATTCATGCGTTTCTGTGAGTGATATTACGCTGGATTATTTTCCATTGGAGTTTGGGATTATTCACTATTGTTGATGTGATGTACCTTTTCCGTGATTAGGATTGTTTTGATGCCGTACCCCTCATTTATTAAGGCGTTCAAGAAAAATATTCACATTTCAACTTGTTATAGACAAAAGTCCTGACTGCAGATAAACATATATCCATTGTTGTTAGCAACTGCAACATGGTGACATTGTCGTTACCATGACAAAATTTATTATGCTTTGGACCGAAAATAAAGTATTTCTCTGTATTTATTGAAACTCAATTCATTTGTAGTATGAAAACAGCAATTAAGTTGGTCGAAGGTCATCAGAATAATTGACAGTATTTTTATTCTCAATCAACTGACACGGGAACAACTTAAAGAGTTGAGTTTAGTCTGAGCCACCACCAACCATGCACTCCTGTTCCGATGGTTGTTTACGTTCGCCCACGTGGTTCCCCTGAATGTAAATCTTATTATGCAGTAGTATTACCAAGAGTGAGACAGGCATTGGGAGTGAGCTATGTATGTGCACACGATACACGAATGTAAGTGTTTAATAACACAGCTGAATCTCCTAAAGTTCCACTATATCAGGTGAACTGGTTCTGAGCTCTTCAACCCACGAGCTGTATGATCGATTACTTGTAACGTTACACCAGATAACAGTCTGGTTACTGTTGATCATTTTCTGATCATCCCTGTTCTTATCGAACNTCGCACGTTCCAACTATCAAAATCTGTGTAGGTCAATCTCCGAAGAAAGTGCTCGAATGTACTTGCCTTATATTCATTGGTGTTTATGTGCACACTTTACAGTAGGAATTTCAGAGCTGTCATAACATAATTCACAAATAGACGTATACCGACCGCTAATTCGTAATATCTTCAATAATTTGATCAGCAGCAAAACAACCTTTTGAATGCGGGCCAAAGGTTCTTGCAAGATTCATCATCCAAGAAAGATGTAGTTATCTTCACATCAGAAATGGCGAACACTCTCCATTCTCTTCCCCTTCCGGCGAGACACTGTCAACCGAAAAATGTGGCATTTCACAGAATAAATGTAAAATATCGATAGATTGCATTTACTTAGATGTTAACCGAACATAACTTGGTTATCATTAGTCAACCAAGTTGTTACTCGAGCATGCCTCTGGTTTACCTAAATTATACTGTAATTCCCAAGCTTTCTGTAGTAGATTTATTTGTTCCACTAGTACCCCTTAAATATAATCGCTCTCTAGGATTTAAAGTAGCGAAAATGATTGTGGGTAAATACAATCATTAGATATGGCATTTAGTATGAGATAAACAGTAGTGCCAAGCTTGTTTTAACGTTTCATTCGGTGACAAATTTATCAAGAAGCCAATTTGCAAAGAAGCTCATTTTCGGTGCATCATTCACTAGCCCCATACAGCACTCTTTTATAGGTCACAAAATCACATCATTCAGGGAAACAGAAAAAACGTAGATAATGTTCGTGTTTGTATGCGTTTGTATGGATACTATGGATAATACAGTAAGGATACATGAGAGTTAGAATCATTTCGCAAATGTCATTTGTGTTAACGAATAAATAAAATACAGAAGGGGTTAGATACTCATTTGATAACCGGCTTTATGTCACTCTAACGTTTATCGCTGACCATGGTAGATCCAGAGCTCTACGACTGTTTTTATTCACAATTTATGACATAAGGTCCTATAGATTAGGAATTAGTTCCAGACTGAGAGAATAAATTTAAATGATCATGAATGAATGTCGCTCACATATTAGTCATAACACATCCATTTATTCCAGTTGAAAGAGTAAAGATAGGATCACCGATAATGGTCGCGGAAGGCCTAATGTTCTTTTGAACCTCTTACGGGCGAGGCAAATAAATAGATTACAGCGGCGGATTCTAGTCGTTTTCACTGTGGTCAGTCTGTGAATTCTAATCTCCTTCACTCGAAAAACGCTCGCCAAGTAGAGAGAGGAAAATGCCTCAGCCAAATCACAAGGAGTGAAACAAATTTGAATTTAAATGAACTACTGATGTACTTCCTCGGTGCTTTTTAACCAAGCCGGATGGAGTTCCGAAACTTCCGCATTTCGAATGGTCCCACTATCGTTTCAAGATGTCCGAATATCATTTCAAGTTGTGTAAGTACCGTTTGAAGTTGTTCGAGTATTATTTGAAATTGTCTGAGCATCATTTCAAGCTATCTAGTTGACCTCGTCGGAGCGGCCAGGCTCGTGTACTTTTCGAGCTTCTCCACGATATCTGAATGACCACCACGTAGCATAGACGTCTCGCCTCCTGTTGACGCGCGGGGTGACGATTGTGCGACGTGTCTCGATTNNNNCACACACACACACACACACACACACACACACACACACACACACACACACACGAACACACTAATTCCCATGACGTATCTTGATGGCATACTTCACTAGCACGCGTACGCGTCTGTGTTTGTTTCCCTCTGAAAAGTCACATCGGGCCCTGCTACGCCAATAACAATGCATCCACACGTATGAAGACGCACCGGTACTTGGCTAGAAGTAAAAATTAAAAATTAAAATAAGATTTTCAGTATATTTCGACAGTCCTCGTTACGTTATTTCAGTCACAGTTGTCTTACTAGAGGTATATCATTCCGTTCTGGATATATCGTCAAACTGATCATTTTGATTTTTAAGTGCTTGAAGGGTAAAATTTTTATTTGTGCGATAACGCAGAGATGGAATCTACTCTACACGCGTCGCACAAACTGGTTGCGAATCTGGCCAACACTGAAGTGTATCGTGTATCGATCAAGCATGATCGATTGACTAATCGATCATGCCACGGACGTAAACAATGACTGAGGTGTTGATTACGTATGAACCGTTGATATCAGCGGAGCATGGCCCGATATGACTTTTCACAGGAGGGAAATGAACACAGACGCGTACGCGTGCCAGTGCGGTATGCAATCAAGATACGTCATGGGAATTGGGGTGTGATCGAGGCACGTCGCACAATCGTCACCCCGTGCATCAACAGGAGGTGAGAAGTCTATGCCGCATGGTGATCATCCAGATATTGCTGAGAGGCTTGAAAAGTAAGCAAGCCTGGCAGTTCCGACGAGGTCAACAAGACAGCTTGAAATGATGCTCAGACAATTTGAAATGATACTCGACAACTTTAAATGGATATGCACTACTGATGAGCTCTAGTAAGAGCGAAAGTCGAGTCTAGTACTTTCGTGTGTATGGTTGAATCGATGAACTGAGGATTTTGTGTGAAGGTGAAGTCCAAAGGATAGTCAGTCAAATCAATCAATATCAGTTATCTCACACACACTACCCACAAGTAACTGTGAGTTAAATAAGAACTTCAAATGATACTGATACAACTTGATAATCAGACAGAGTGAAGTGATATTCGAACAATGGACGGGGTCTACTTGTGTTGTTTTAAAGGTACCAATCAGTCAGTGCATACAAAAATGGGTTGCAGAAATAGGCGGTCTATCATCGAGAGAGATACCAAAGATTGTCCCGGAGATGGGTATAATTCTCAGCTTTGTTGCGTGAGATGCCTTTGTCTATGGCTGTGGTCAATTTGTGTATTATAATTATCATCATTTTAGAATCGGGTGTTTTTTAAAATAAGTGTAGCATACTTTGAACTGAAATAATTAAGGATTATTTTGATTTTTTTCCGGTTAAAATTGTATCTGAGTTTGTATAACCATTAACCACGCATATCGGTTTGGGTTGCTGTCTTTTGGTTGCCCATTTGGATGAACAGAGAGGGAGAATGACAGGAAATTTAAAAGTCAAGTCGAACAGAAGATGGAGAATTTCAGGCTGCAAAAAGTTGACAAGATGCACGAACGCCATTACTTACGACACTCAGCTATATCACTCAGTGTATCTAACCACCCGTTAAGATTATCCCGAGGTCCCCAGCCAAGGAGCCTAATGCGAACTCTATGTGTGATCAAGTCTCTCGGTTAGGGTTATTTTGATCGTCCTTGACATTCACAACACCTTCCTCGACAAACATCGCTCACCGTGGCAGCCTATTTGGTGACATGCATAACACATGCCTTAACCAACCTAATCTACGGAGGCCAATCACTTGCTCCAGTGGGATTCTGCGCCTAAACTCAGCATTGCTTATCCGGCTGCCCCACCAGATTCGTACAATGCTGCGTAGACAGTGGTGTTCAAACACCGTTTTCTTAATGGCCAAGTTTCCGCACCGTATAGAAGAGCTGGACGAAATGTATAGAGTTTAATAATCTTTTTTCTGCATAGATAATGAAGCAGCTAAAGCTGCAACAATTAGACCGAAACTCATCTATTTAAAATAGATGAATAACGAAATTGGGGTGAATATCACTATGAATTCGAACTTGTTATCTCGGATCGTAACAATGAGGATGAGAATTGACTGTATGCGACTTTTATGGACGCGGAAAATAAAGGACCAAAAGAATTGCGATTGTCTGCGGCCTGATCGCCCAGTTTCCAAATTGTGGGCTTACGCCTGTGTTGCCCTAGAGATTGTAATCTTGTCAACACTTCGGACAGAATTGATGCCAGGACTTGATGTAAGCTATCGTTCCCTTGGTCCTGATTTGGTATTGCCATTTTGTGGTCATTACCATGGGAACTGGTGCGGTCACCCCAAGATTGAGAATCACAATTAGGTCAGACCCACAATTCGTGGAACCGAAGTCGGTTAATCGACCTCAAGGAATAGGAATTATGATTGACTGTGAAACTACAAACGAATCAAATTTAGTAGCACCTTATTTCATTATGAATGTTGGTAAAACACCACGATGGAGCTCAGATGTGTTAATTAATTGGTGCACTCTTTTGTTGTGACTAAAAAAGAGGCACTAGAACCGACGGCAAACAGAAGAAAACAAATGCAATGTATAATAAAAGGGAAGGTGAATTCAGCATAGGAAATCCACCAAGCACTGAGAACCTGTGAACAGACATCGTGCAGTTATCTTAGTTCAATTTGGAAATATAATGTGTGTAGATCCCTCAAACCGCTTGGGACTGACCTCCGAGTATTTTTATTGTTTAGTACGCACCATTTTAGACCGATCATCTAAGCCGCACAGTGGCAAAACTGCTTAACGCAAAGTGATTGTATTCTTGAGAGTAATAGATGCGTGCATACAAATAGGGGTGCATTTCATAGGTCTGTTCAACGACCGGCTGTCTACCAGAAAAGCTCATCATGGAACTCCGGTTTTCCCCATATCGGGAGGGCGATGCTGCAGAAACCGTTCGGTAGTCGTGCCCCTCATTATGTTAAATGTTAACTGATGATAAAACAGGAATATTTTCCTCCACTATTTTAGCCTAAGTTCTACTTAAAAGGCAGTAACTAATACTGATTACATTCCGCATGATATTTTTCTAACGGTCAGCTAGTTCCCCAAGATTCACGAATACACCGTAAAATATGAACCAGCAGTGAATGACCCAACCATATGGACTATACCGAGGCACCAGTTACTAATATATGAACGCATTGAATATATCACATTCATTTTGTCCAGTAGAACGGTGATTTCCTTCTATTGTTGAACAGCATGTTGCGGCATAATAACCTTTCTTTCACAACTACTGAAAAAAGCCTGTCATAAATTTGCCATTCTAATTGCTGCAGATTTGAATGATAAGGTGGATTTCGAAAGACTTCAAACAACTTTTTCAATAATTTTCGCGAAATTTGGGGTTCGTTCAGTGTTTTGATCACATGGGAGGGGTTGTGTAGGTTAATAAATCAGTTGAGAATCTGAAATTCATTCATGCCGCCTGAGGTTGCCATACTAAGAAATACAGGTTATGATTTGATGCTCTGAAATCACCTTGGTGAGTTGTACACTTTTCGACCCAATCGGACGAAATGAAGATTTCTTTTTTGCACGTTTTGTGCCTACAAATTACGAAATAAGATCACAGTAGAAGTTTGAATCGGACCACCATTTGAATAATTGATCGATTTAGTTACTATTATGGTTACCTATTGTTTGAACGCAGTCGGGTTGTCAGGACTATATAAATGTCACTTGGCATTTGTGAATCTGAGAAGTCTGGCTATAAATGAAACATGATTTCATCGTTGATATCCGGATAAGTGATATGATATTTTCCTTTAATAATACTTTATTTTCTCTCAATTAAGGGAAAATGTTTCAAATTGGTTCAAAATTCCCACGTGTGCTCAAACCTCGGAGGTACTGTCCGTCATTCTGGACCGCATACAAGAAATGGATGAACACATGAAAAAATGTTCCAATGTACGTCATCTTTTTGAACCCATGCCGAAGAAATCTTCTCACAAATAAGTGTATATGCTTCCTTTCTAATCTCAGAGTGGTCATTGTTGCGTCCGCTTCCGCTCGTAATTCTAATATGCGTGTTAGGTTAAACCGACGGCCTGATCTAAGATGAACGAGCTTGAACTTCGCAAAAACGGTCAATCCTCAACTGGAATGAACAAATTCTAACGCGGTATTGATGACCAACCCCAAACTGCAATGAACGTTTTCAACGCGATAAGAAGGAAGGATCCCAATGAACCGAAACCAACAATAGCGTGCAATGAAAACACGAATCCAGCAGATCGACCATGACAGTTTATACGGTATCTAAAACACATTGTAATAAATTGTACAAAACGAGAAAAAACATAGATGTATGTATGCTTACACAAGCAGAACGCAGAAAGCGATCGAACTAAATGTACACCAAGATCAACCGAGCTGACCAAGCAATATGTCCCGGGTTGAACGTCAAAATTGTTATTTAAACGTTGAAATAAACAGAAAATTACAGACAGCAAATAGTTGAAATGACAGGAAACAAGCAGTAATAAAAGAAGAACAGTAGGAAATTCTTCGCCTTGACTACGGTGCATCAGTTGCCGTAGCAACCATATTCACTGATTGTAAAAAGACGTTACTTAGCTTGTCTTTGATAACAGAGTGAACGTGTCCGTCGTGAACATGAAACTGTTTTGATGACTAAACAGCAAATCGGGTTTGTGCAACCGCTTCATGATAGACTTAATAAGCATACTTGTATAACACCAAATGAATCAAGAAACACAGTGAACGTTTTTGAGTTTCGAGGTGTACCAATCAACGTAGATACGGACTACAGCTCACGAATTACGGTCGCAACTGAAGCACAGAATCGCAGTAGCAATCGTAGCCTGGAATCTCGCGTTACCGAGACGCAAGACAAAGGTCACAGAATTAGTGGTTCATTTATTGAGAAAAATCAATGGGATTCAATAATGGGTAAATAGGAATCAATAATCAAACAGATATCAGCCAATTGCCGTATTCGGTCTTCAAGTCACACGGTTTCTGTTTGAGCTGTTTGGCTGTTGAGAGATCGATACTGTTGGTCCATGGCCCAGTGTCCAGAAACTGGAACCCTTAAGGACTTGGATGGCGTCATCTCGGAGGCCTGACTAACCACAAGCGGTTTGGCAAGAGTTAGCAGTGCGCGCTGTTGTTATGTCCGCGTCACAAATGCCGTGCAGCCTTTTCCTTGATATGACGGCGCATTGATTGCATTCCTTAACGGATTCCTTTCATTTTGTTGACTTGCTGTATTCGGTTCCCTTTCACATATCCTGGTCGCATTATGTTTTGCAATCTAATAACTTGAAATGTATACACAAGGTTTTGAAGAGAATAGCTGTGGTCGATGAAAGATTGTCGGGGAAAAAACAATAAAATGTAGAGACTTACATGTGGAGAAATTCAATCACATCCGCTACTGGTCTTTTCTTTCATTGTATAACAAAGCCTATCATTTTTCTTCATGACGAGTTGCACGTTGACTTCAGGTGACAAAGCTGTTGCTCAAATGAAACATGGATACCAAAACGAAAATGCGTAAACCGCATTTAAAGCTGTGGGTTTTCGTGACCAGTCGTAAAATCGGTCTTGTTTTCCAGTCCGACCAAGCGCTGAATTCCTTAACCAGTGCCAGTTATCCTGCATTTATCCACTATCTGCAATTATTTGTAATTGGTAATTCAACGTTTACGAATGTCTTCCAGTTCAGCTCAAAGCAGGTCAACCGCAAAAGATGTGACGCTGTGAAGCTATTCCGACAATAAACGCTCTCATAAGTCTTGTATACGACAAATTTCCCGAAGTGGTATTAAACACTTCATCAATCCCTTTGAAATGTTAGTCAGGTTCGAGCTGCTTCCGGTTATGTCACAACCCCGGAGATCATTACTGTGATGAGCGAGGTACCGAGCTTTCAACGAACTTACAAAGATGAGTTGTGCTATATTGCGTGAAGACAAAGTGAATCAGTCTGACTGAGCGCCTTATGGTCAAATGGGTATTACACATGTGTTTCAAATATGAAGTCTCGAGTTTAATCCCCAGTTGAGGCGTAAATTATAATTGCTAAAAGAAGTTCGAAACAACTCAATTTTTCGGCCCACATATTATTTACTTTTTAAATGAAGAAATTCATGAGATCTAATTAAATACTCCAGTATGCTTTTGTTCTCTTTAACTTATAGATAATAAATTGTCGAAACAGCGTATAACATTGGATCGTAATACAAAACCTGTGGTTTGAATCACCAATTAGTTTTCAGAGATGCAGATAATAACTCTGCTGACCCACAAGAATTGGCTGTCGAAAAGTTTAATTCATTAATGTTTCCAAGGGGTGGAACCAACCATCGTCTTTGCAGTGTCTGCAAAATTCACGAAAATCAAGAATTAAAATTTGGTATTAAATGCTCCCAACCATTGTAGTCTTATTTAAAAATGACCACGACATTTGTCTTCCCCCTACAGGTTTCACAGGCAACCGAGAACGAATTAATGATACTAAGAAATACCGAAAAAGAATTCAACCAGATTCGCAATCGGCTTCAAGAACGCATAGACGGTCTGGAACGACAACGGGCCTCTGACGGCACACGGATTGACAGTTTGCGAGCGGAACGGAATCAGGTTTGTTTGGTGAACTGAATGAATGATAGAATGCATACAACCCCCCTCCCCCCCCAAAAAAATTCAGTTACTACTGGTATTCTTTCAGGGTCGAATAGCAATCGGGAAATATGTTGAAATCGTTTTAATGACGCGGGACAGAATAGACTTTAGTAAAACAGAGTAGCTCAACGGTACTCCGGAATATAATTGGGACTAATCCCTTGGTTTCCTTTTATCTTCACTTGTCCCATCGAGAGCGATTCTGAACGGCAATACTCAGAACTGGTTTCTCACACTGAATCAGGTAAGGTATATCTCGCGTGAGAAACACTTCATTTGCTATCAGATTGGTGAAAGCAAAGCAAATTACTAACAGTTTAGCCGTTTTGAAATTACAGGGGAGGATCGATGTGCCAGGGCAGGTATTCGGTATGTAAGACTCATATCATAGGTGGTATAAAGAAAAAACCTTGTTGTTCTTGTTCTCTGTAATTATTTCTTTAGTCCGAATCCACTTTTTCTAATATTGTTCATGCCGCGTTGGCACTGTCTGTTCGCAAACCGGTTATCAAAGGTCATTAATTGTGTGTGAGTGTTAGGCGCACCTGAGCATGCTTCATACCATCAAACAGATGGAGAAAAATCCATTCAACAACATTGCTTTGCACCGTATAACTCTTAAGTTGTTGACTTCTGGATGAAAGCTACGCTTTCATTAATGAGCAGTTTTTAATAGTGCTTTACTTATTGGCGTGCTTTTCCCTTCACTTTCGTAACGACGACGTCGTATAATACTGGACTGTGTTGTGTGCTGAGTTCGCAAATTCCATAAAGTAAAGCATATGGATGAACGTTTTGAATTGACTCGCTATCCATCACACTGTTTTGAAGCCCAATCTCCACTTCATTCAGTGAATCTCACATTCGAGAAGCATTAGACCCGAGCTCTGCAGTAGAGTATATTCACCAGCCCGCCAGAGTTAGATTTTACCTCTGAAACGATCCCACATTTGACGTGCACATGACCGCTTTGCCAAACATTTTGCACCCGGCTTGGTTAAAATTATCAATCCAAGTCTACTCGGATTTCCTCGTCAACAATAGTTCATCGTTTCGTTTGGTCCGACAGTAAACAAAGAGGGAAACGCAAGTTCAGTACATTCAAAGTGTAAGATTGATTGGGTAAAGTGAGGATTTTACATGAAGGATAGCTTGTTAAATCAATATCATGATCAAAGAACACAACATTGCAAGGGAGTACGATTTATTTCCGGAATCATTTCGCTGCATCTCAACTGGTGCTTACTGCAGAAAAAATAGTTTATGTATCACAGGTCATGACAATCTAACATGGTATCAGTTCATTCTTCGGGCTTACGTAGTCACCAGGGCAACGCCAGACTAATTTAGACCTTCTGCTGACACAGTAGGGGTTTTCGACGCTTGAGTGCTATGGCCTCGCAAATCTTAGCAGCCGTCCATTCGGGGTTGTGTAAACAATCCGAAATGAAGTCCCGCTGTCAGCTTGGTGGCCAGTCTGCAGCAGATGGCGAGCAATTGATGACGCAGGTGCTCTGTGAGACTGGCTTGATGGCCTGGTTGTTTGCGTGGCGTTCAATCTCACCCGCGCGCGTTCGACCCATACCGGTATGTGTTCAGCCACTCGGGTACGCAGCTGCCTCTCTGTTCTGTCCACGTAGGTTGTCATGACTTGTGATATATAAACTATTTTTTCTGCATTAAGCACCAGTTGAGATGCACCGATATGATTCCGGAACTAAATCGGGTTCGCGTGCAATGTTGTGTTCTTTCTTCAAGTTCATTTAGGGAAATAACTGCTTCAAATCAATATCAGTTATCCCAAACCACTGCCCCTGTGAGTTTAATGTGATTGCTTTAGTGAGATCTTCGAATGATTACAGCAGACGCAATTTTTATCATCATTATTTAGTCATTGAATTCTTGTTTATTGCTTACAGTTACATGATCTAATTTGTAAACTGGCTTTGGCTGCCAAATTCGAGGATGCAGTGCACGAGATGGCAGTTGACTTACTCGGTGAAACGCTACTTGGTAAGTGATTTACTTAAAAAGGCTGTTGGATTATTATTGTTTATTAAATCTAACCGCCGTATAGTCATCCACATCACGATTGCAAATGAAACATGTACACGTGATTGAATCAGTGCAAAACACGAGTGCCGCTGAAAAATTCCCTTTGTTCCAATGCGATTTAGTTGTATGAGCGATCAAGAATTAATCGTTGTCTCGCCATCAATTACTGATTATTATTTTTGTTATTTGAAAAGAGCCAATCGAAGAAAACAGTTTGTGTTGCAAAGACCCTTGAATTCTTTAAATAGACAGCATCAAAGAAAGTTCACTGTTAAATTTGATAAACTTACATTTAGAACAACAGCGTGGTGAACAAGCTCGTTTTCAGTTATTCATCATCATGCCATTATATAACATTAAATATGACTAAAAACAAGAACAAAACAGGGAATGAGAGATTCGAGTCCTAATGATTCAGCTGTTCAGCTGGTTCAAGGAGCGAAGAAAATATGCACGACGGACACTATCGACAATGAACTTCCGTTCCTACGTTCCGTTTTTGCTCAGAATCGCTAATCTGAACGATTTATCGATAGAGCAATGCTGGAACACGAGGAACGGCCAAAGGAAATAGGAGCAGCGAAGAAGTCTGTCTATGTGCACTTGCCGTTCAAGGCAGATACGGAGGCCGAAGTCTTTCAAAGAAAGCTAACAAGTGCAATAAGCTGAACATTTTACGCTGCACAGTTCAAAGCTATGTTCACAAATAAACCAACTGTGTTTCCGACTGAAGGATAGAGTGTCAGATTCTGCAGCCTCATTCTGTTCATATTCACTCGCCTTTTCCTGTGTGCTGGACTAATGAAACGATTGAAACTCACATTTCTGCACTTTTAACCAACCTGTATTTCTCAAGCATTTTTGAGTAGCATCATAGAACAGGTAATTATTTCGACTACATACGACGTATTTTCAATGAGATGTGCACCCCGAGCACATTATTGCAACCCATTATATTTCATTAATATTTCCTAAACCGTTCTTAATTGAAGAACCAATTTTGAGAATGTGAATAGGAAGTGAATGAAAAATCGAGAAAGTGGTCACGAAATAATTTTCGACTTTTACGAAAATATGATTTAAAAACGTCACATATTTTATTGCGACAACATTATTTCATTGATTTCAACTTATATAGTACGGCGTGCATTGACTACTCCGTTTAGAAACCTCTCCACAACGTTTGCTGTGCTCCGTAAAAGATTCTGAACCACACCTCTATCGATAGTATTCCACTCTCTCGTAAAAGTTGTCTCTCTTTCCTGCTTTATTTATATTGAAGTATATCTTTTGTGGTAGAATAGACAAGATGTTTTCTATTGGGTTCAGATCTCGGTTGCCTGGAGGCCATGATCAATGTCCTACCACGACGAAAAGACGATCACCATTGGGATAAATAATGGTAGTGAAATCCCGCATTCTTGTTTGGAACTAATTTCCACATGACTACCATTCGATGTCACTAATGTTGCAAGCTACTAATCACATTTGGGAGCAGTTTACACGCACCAAGAAGCAGTTATCGGATTCCGCGAGTGGATTAAATAATTCAATTTTACAACCACAGAAGATACAAACAAGCTATCCAGCTGGCGATCACCGATGAAGAGAAGAAACATGAGGATACTAACCACTTGTTGCAAACTGGATCTTTTGTCCTATCTTAACTTATTTACTCCTATCCGATGCTGTTCTTCGAATGAATAACTCACTGTGTCCCGGCACTGTCTCGTGCATTTCTAAAATTTAGAGCTGGAAATATTGTTTAAGTTGCAAAAATATGACTAAATTTGGAGCACCTCTTAGTATCACAAGTTCAGTTCGGCCATTTCTTGAAAAGACCATATAAATCAACAAGAAAGGTCCGTAGTTTATCCGCTTGCTGAAGTATTGTTATTTTTTCCGCCGACCAGGTCAGTAGCTATTTCAGATGTCAAATTCATCCGAATTGAACTTTTTTATCCCATAAAACTTTGTTCGTTTTTTCATCGGATATTTGCTTCAGCCCATAGCTTATTCCATTTGTGTCCTGGCTAAAGCTGTGTCTATTTACATATATTTTATTTTATTCAGTGAAGCGGTTTCAGCGTTAATCGTATGTTTCTAATGGGAACATCCAACTCAGATTCCGTTTGCATCGTAGTTGCATCATTCAGACAGTTTGATGTCATGCGCACCATCTTGTGTCTGCCTATCTCCTCGTGCGTTTTTGTGCGCCCAATCAGTGTCACTTCTTGCTTCTGTAGCTTTTGTTTGAAATAATATGCCAGGGTGGACCTAGATTTGCCAGATCATCTATATTATGTGATGCATTGATTATAAATAAAATGAATGTTTTTACTTCCTTTTTTGTGTATAGAAATCTGTAGTAAACTTTCAGGTAGGGGACCAGGGTCACAAAGTCTGATGGTTAAATATAGAAGATGCATTACAAAATGCATATATTGTTGATATCTCGGTAGCAGTGTATTTGCCCAATAGTTACTGATTTCTGCTGGCTGATACAATATCTCAGTGCCCAGTTCAAGGTCACTGATAGTGACGTGATCACATATCAACTGCTACTTTGGTGTTGCAGTTCGATTCAGTGCTTCTGTTACCGACCACACACATTAACCAGTTATAAGATGTGATGTAATATAAACGCACTCCATACTTTATAGACCGGTTCTAATGAGCAGAGTTGAAGTGGGAGAGGGTGACAGTTTTGTTTAATCAAAATTTGTTAGTTTGAGTCATATTCTCTGTAAAACAAAACAGTTTCACAGAGTTTTTATTTGATGTTTTTTATGCATTTATTCTTCAGGTTTTCAAAAATGCTAATGTTCATGTGTATTGATTTGAAATGTCGTTAAATCCAAGGGAGGGGCTGCAATAATTCTACCGCAGTTATAACTGTTTCAACCTCATTCGGTTTAAACCCATTCGTAGCACCATTTTTTTAATGATAACCAGACAAACTATCCCCCCTGACAGGCACCACCATGAGTTGTGTCAAACCCGATTATCGGTACTCCTATTTTTCAGTGATTCACCACAATGTGTCACATTCACACCCAGTAGCAATCATTTTGCTCCGGACTGTTCTTCGGCGGCCCATGCCATTGTCGTTCTATCTTGCATCATGCATAAGTCTTTCCGTTCTATCAGGTTGACCAGGCTTCGTTGTCTTGCGGTTAGTTGGACAAAACGCTTTTCCAGAGTATTCGATGGGTTGAACTGACTATCCGAACAAGCTTTCAACTCAGTTAGACCGCTCCAAACTCAACCGGACATTTGTATTAATTTGATTACGATGAGACTGCACCTTGACGTGGTGTGTTGACTTGTGCACCTCTGTGACCCAACGAGCTACACAGGATGGCTTTTTTTTAAGCCAGGAGATCTTATCATGCCTGGAAGGTCAATGGGTAGAGGTCAGACGAAGTTCAGTCTCCTGGTGCTCCGGGTTTGGAGTCCGAATGGAATTTGCGTTTTAGTCGGTAAAACACGGTGGAGGAGTAATCGATCCAAGTAAATAGGCCTCCAATTCAATTCAGCCGCTCCTTTGCGGTCAGGTTCTTGTCAGAACTAAAGGCTTCGGATGAAAACCATAATCGTTCTCTTGCTTAGTGGCTGGACACTCTGGCAGTACTCATCCATCAAACCCGAATGCATACACAAACAAAAAATAATTCCAACCTGTATCGGTCGTCGCGCAGGATAATCAGAACCACATTGCCCATTGCATCGAGCGGGGTGGGTAGTGATAAGTGGGTTACTGCTCAGATATCCCGACCTTTGCTTAACTCTCTCTTCCGTACCCAACCCTCTCCCTTTACCCCTTCTTCCAACCCGTAACATTCCCTCAGACAACTTGTTCGCCACTCGCCAAAGTTCGTTGTCAAGTGGCTCAGTAAGTAGTTTACCAAAAAATAGATTGCAGGTTCTGAAGCATCGTCAAACACTGAATCTGGGAGCCTTCAATGTGAGGACTCTGATGCAAGTAGGTCAAAAGCTTGTTTGGCGCTTACAGTAGACTCTTTGGGGATTGATGTCCCCTGCGTGTCGGAGACGCGAATCCAGGATCCTAGTAATGTAAGCCAC